>RJWJ010026912.1:0-22637 GCA_004363605.1 Indri indri
GAAACTAGCATTTGGAGAATAGCCAGGAAACTTCGTACAATATAAAACGATCAGAAAAGTGATATACAAATGCTGCATGAACAAATAATTATGCAAATTATATAAGCCAGAGAAACTCAAATCTTAAATTCAGAGGCTTCTTGGGTTATTAATTTTTTTTAACCCACCCGCAGACCTACTGCAGAATGACTCTATTCCAAAGACGTGATTAATACTAAGACCAGAAGGGGAAAAACGGCAACAGGGAGAACTGAAGTCATTCCAGACCCAAGCACAAGCTGCTGTTGACACAGTTAGCATGAAATGGAGTCTCTCTGGGGTTTGCAGGTCCTTCTTAGCAGAGCAGTGAGAAAATTTGGTGTCCATTGTGGGCGGCACATTATGGCGTCAGTTGCAGCTGAGTTGTCTGGGATCATTATTGCAGCATTACTACACATTCCTCTGCAAACTGCATCTCACTGGCTGTCTTCCAAGCCAGATTAAACTGCAAAATGGGTCAGGCTTGGTGAGACTGCAGGTACAAAGCACTGTCTCCTTTTCTTCTGCATCCTCCTCAGCTAGTGCTCAGGCAAGAAGCACATTGGAGTCAGAGGCCAAGAGTCGCTCTTTTAGTACCATCATTTATGATGTGATTAGCCATTTGGGAGAAACAGCCTAAATGGCTAATTATAAGCTGTTGGTTAAGTACATCGTTATTCGGCCAAAGGTACAATATGCGGCTATTTTAAAATGATCCTGTAGATTATTAAATTATGTGAAAATATACTCATAAGAACATTAAATGACAAAGAAGCATACTATAGGCCAGGCACAGGGGCTCACACCTATAATCCCAGCACTTTGAGAGGCTGAGGCATGAGTATCACTTGAGCCCAGAAGTTCAAGACCAGCCTGGGCAACATAGTAAGATCCCATCCCTACAAAAAATAAGAAAAGTGAGCCAGGTGTGGTGCATACCCAGGTACTTGAGAGGCTGAGACAGGAGAACTGTGAGGCCAGGCATTCGAGGCTGCCAGGAGCTGGGACATCACCAGCAGCATGCTATGAAAGAGTACTGCCCACTGGATCCTGTTTTTATTAAAACGCGTGTAAGAGTGCATGTCAAAAAACTCTGGAAGAGCACACACTTAGGTGCTTATCTCTAAATGCTGGGATTGCAGATCTTTATTTTTGTCTTTTTCAAAAATCTCTTTTGTTTTTAGGATAAATTTACAAAGTTATTCTTAAATGTTAGTTTTTTGTTGTAGGAAAGAATAGAGAGGGTGAATTATCTTCCCCTACAGAGTAAATCTAAGAGTTTTCAAAGAGAATCACAGCCTATATAATGCTCAATGATGTTTGGAGTTGAGCAGAACGTTCCGAATCAGAGCGTTGCAGGAATATCGAGGGTCTAACAGCCATTCCGTATGCTTTGCCTAGCTTGCCCAGAGACCCCTTTGCCAGAGCTGTGGGTTCACTGACAGGGAGACAAAACTGGCCACTATTTTACCTTCTACTCTCTAATGCTCCCTCAGTCCCTCTCTCCCCTCTGGTAGCACCGAGCCGTATAGATTCACCTGCTTTGGTTGATCTCGACACTTTCAAACTGGCTCCATAAGCTGGAAACCAATTTTTAAGGCTAAATTGGGGTTGGCTGAATGTCTCTAAGGACCACACCCCATTACTAACCCTAACGGGGGAAGCTGCGGCCCACTCCCTGGATACTCAAGAACAGTAACGCTGACAGAGCCCCTTTGTAGTTCGGTAGCTTTGGCCTGGTGCACAGCCACCGGGCATGCCCCTCCCCTGTGGCTCTCGATCTGGGTTGCACATTCGTCACACCCATGCTGTCCTGTGCAGTGACCACTAGCCAGAGGTGGCTATTGAGCCCCTGAAATGTAGCCAGTCTGAATTGAGATGTGCTTTAAGTGTAAAATACAGGCTCAATTTCAAAGATTTAGTATGAAAAAAGAATGTAAAATATCTCCATCATTGTTACATAGATTGTATGTTGAAATTATAATATTTGGAATACATGGAGTTAAATAGAATTTACCATTAATACATTATTTGTTAAATTATATATCAATAATAAGACATTACTAACATTATTAAAATTAATTTCACCTTTTAGAATGTGGCTTCTAGAAAACATAATGCATGCAACTCTCTTTATATTTCTTATTGGACAGTGCTGCATTATAATCTCCCTTGCAAATGTTGAAGATCCCAATGCCCAGGCATACCCTAGGCCAATTAAATCAGAATCTCTGGGAGTCGGAACCCAGCCAGGTGGTCCAACAATCAGCCGAGGTCGAGGAGGAGCACCACCTTAGCCCCAGGCAGGCTACACCACAGCAACTGGCATTGTCATGTCCCTCCATGGGCACCAGGCACCTGTCCAAGAATGTTATGTGTATTAACTCATTTATGGCTTAGATCAGCCTTATAAAGTATAGAAACTACTGTTATTAGCCTCTATAATATTGTGATTTACAGTAGGAAACATATATTTGGTCTCTGTCCCTGGGTTCCTGGTAGCTCCTAAAACCCTTGTAATTTCTTGAGCAATAGGGGTCCTGGGAGAATCTTGTGTTCTAATATTTGGTCTTTGACTCAGTTTTTGGCACAAAGCTACCGTTTGGCACAACACGCGACACCGTTGCTTTAACTTGGCTTTGTAAGGCCAGTGCCAACAAACTAGATGTGGGGCAAAGGAGACTGCACAGGAAAACTGGTAAGAGTGGCAGAGGCAGGAAGAAAGCCCCTCATGAGAAAGCCAGGGAGCGGGACCCAGGGCCTCCCTCCATCCCCACAGCTGCCATCAACTTGCTGGGGACAGAAGCCCTTCTTTTCTGGGGGGGTCATTTGATTTCTCTGGTTCTCAGTTACTTCATCTCCTAAATGGGAGTAGCCACAATTCTTTACTGGGTAACAGTGGAGACTTCGCAGGGAAAGATGTGCGATGTGGCTGGTGCGTTAGAAATCATGGCAGTGAACCTCTCTGGCTTCCTCTCCTACCTGAGGGACCTTGAGGCAGGGGCTGGGACAGCCTGAGCAACCCACGGGGCTGCTTTATAAACCCAGATGGGTCTCTCACAGAAACAAGTCAGAAGTGAGGATTCCAACTCAAACTGGCTCACCTGGAAGCCAGGGAGGCGGCCAACCCATCCCGCTCCGCCAGCCTGCTCCGGGTCCCAGGATTTCCTGGGCAGCAGCTGAACGAGTCTTTTGTGGCTGTGTTGTTCTGTAATGTTCTGTTGTTTTACCTGGATAAGGTCAGCCTCTAAAATTCTTATTTTCCGGCCCTGCCTTGACTTTTTCCCAAATGTGTAACCATGGGAATAGCCACTTGCTTCAAGGGAACCTGACATCTATCCACCAAGGTGTGGTCTGTCCCCATGGTCCCAGAAAGATACCCCACAACCATCTGACACAGGGACCTCTCCCAAAGTCTGGTTTGTCAGCACTAACCAGCACCACAGTTGAGACTCCTGCAGCTCTGTGTGGCTTGGAATCGAGTCAAGTTCACCCTAGTCCCATTCAGTCTCTGACTTACCAAGAGTTCGACACATCCTGATGTCCATTCTCAGTGAGGTCGGTCTGTTCAATGAGTTTCCTAGAATAGCCCATGCCAGGAGGATGAGAGTGAAACAGGAAGTTGAATAGAGCCGAAATTTGATCATAGAACTTACAGTGGAACATGAAACTTGAGTGTCAACCTGGGAAGTAAGAACATGACATGCTCCCCCCAAAATAAAAAATGGGGAGAAATTATTAAAGGGACAGGGTGGCTCACGTTTTGGCTGTCTAGAATATTCTGTGTAGGGCCATGGAGAAGAGACATTCTCAACTGGAAATGAACCGAGAGATTTGAGTAGATTCAGATTAAGGACATAAAGCAAATAGAATGAACGCGTGATTTTCACTCTTGGTGGCAAGAGGCGCATCACCTGTCAAACCGGGTTCTGGCCAAGCCTCTGTGAGTTCCGGCCAGGGTCGGCCAACCCTGGCAAAGTGGTGTTGGTTTTATAGCACTAAGTGAACAACTGACTTTTAAAAATAATTGTTTATTGTTTCATGGATTGACTTGTGGATATCAATTGTACCCAACCTATTGCCAAAATCAACTGAGATTGAAGTAAAGGCTTAGGAGAGTCAAACAATTGAATTGCATGTGTGCGCATATGTATACACAGTGGGTATTTATTGTCGTAAACTAGGGGCTCTGTAGGTCAGGGCTCTTCTTTGAAACCTTGGCAGCTGTGACTGAATGGTGCAACATGACAAAAAGCGGAGAGGACATAATGATGCCCAGTTCGTGTCAGAATCCCAGAGAGGTGCAGGAGGCAGCGGAGCCCACAGAACTGCTGACTCAGACTCTTGCTGCATCCGTCCCTGCATGAGCCACTTTTCAGCACGAGCAAAATCTATTATGAAATACATACAATAGATAGAGACAGACCTCACTTCATCAAATGTGTAAGCTACAGAAAAAAGATAGGTTTGGACTTGATTTTAAATGCATTAATTTTGAAAGCTGGTAATTAAAAGAAATATGACAAGGACACCTTTTGCAAGCTGAAGAATCCTTTAATCGAGAAAATACCTGGTCCTTGGTTTATCTTTTGTGCAAATTTCAACTTTCCTATTCTAAGTGTTTGTCCAAAGTGGGTAATACATCAAAATTAGATGAATTTCAATAAACAATAGAGTAGATCCTTTGAGAACTATATTTAAAATCTGGCAGAATATTGTCCATAAGGCAGATATCCCTGACAGCAGCTGAGGAAGTCTAGGAATACTCACTGATTTTCCATACACAAATAAGTCAAAGGTGTGACCACAGTGGGTGCTCGTGGCTACCCGGCTTCCTTTCCTTTTCATTATCCAGGATGTTTCTTTTCTAGTCCTGGTTCATGCTGGACACCTGCACCTGGCGATCCTCCTAGCATTATTAATTGCAGAGCTTTCTCAATCTCACTGTCTGTATTTATTCAAAATTCAGTCTTAGAAGTTCTATGTATATTGGCGATTCAGGTTCCGCCAGCTAGATTTCTATTGCCCCCTCTATTTCTGTTTCAATATGCTCTTTTCTATGGGTCTAGGGAGGGAATTTAGGAGGAGCAATGGGAATGCAATCTGTTTACTGCCTACATTTAGAAAAATTCCCTTAAATGCTTTCTGCAAAATACCTTCTACCTTGCATGGCTGTAGTAGAAGACAGGGCAAAACCACCTTCCAGGCCGGTGCTACCCTGAAGAGCATTAATCTATGCCGACTACCTGACAACCTCTAGAAAGCATGCCCCGAGCCGTGGCAGCACTACCGTCAGCCTTGTGATTCAGTTGTTTCGTGTTCACTACACACACATTAACAAACGCAAGCCTTAGGGATTCGGGCCTTGATCTTGGCTACGACAGAAGGAGAATAAGCGGCTTAACTGAAGACTGAATTTTAAAATACGGTAATCTCCCTTCATCTGCAGAGGATACGTTCCAAGACCCCCAGCGGAGGCCTGCAATCACAGCTAGTACTGAACCCTGTAAATACTACGTTTTCCCTATACATGCATACCTAAGATAAATTTAAGTTAAGCACATTAAGAGATTAACAACAATAATCAGCAAAAAAATAGAACAATTATAACAATATTCTGTAACAAAAATTATGTGAGTGTGTGCTTGCACTCACACTCTCTCTCTCTCTCTTAAAATACTGTAATATTTGGGGACTGCAGGTAACTGAAACCGTGGAAGGTGAAGCCACGGGTAAGATGGGATTACTGTATGTCTTTTCTGGGGTGTTGCCTGTGTTCTACCTTTGATTTCTGAGGCCATTAGACCCCCTGCTTCTGTAAGCTCCTTTGCAAGCTGCAGGCATTCTGTCCCTGCACTTCATTCTCAGCCTTCCCCGGGCCCAGTTTCTGGTCCCGTCCTTCAAGCACTGCCAATAGCCCCAGTGACAAAGTAGCTTAGATGGGAACTCGTGCATCTTGGCTCCTCTTCCCATGGATGAATCCACAGATTCATGGAGCGAGTGACGATTCTCTGTCACCTGGGAAATTGCACAATTTCTCCTACCATCGTTATCCCCACTGTCGTTTTGTAGCTGCAGGCAACATGCTACCAAGACCAATATTACTGGAACAAGTTCCTGCTCCCGGCCTCATCATGCTTCAGTGCTGCTGCTGGAGAGCCGGGGGCCCGGCCCAGTCCAGTGATTCTTGACTTTGAGCAGGCATCAGCTTCACCTGGAGCATGTGCTCAAGCACAGATGGCCGGATTCACCTCTGGGGTTTCCAGTTCAGTGCATCTGGAGAGAAGCCTGAGAATCTGCATGTCCGACAAGTTGCCAGGTGAGGTTGATGATTCTGGTCCAGGGACCACAGTTGGAGAACCCCTAGGCTGGTGGATAAGCACAGGGTTTGAAGCCAGACCTACAGACCTACATAGGGCTGAACCATTACTGTCACTTATCACTTAATGTGACCTCGAGCAAGTTACTTAACCTCTCTGAGCCTCAGTTTTCTCATCTGTACAATAAGGAAAACATAAGCGACCTCACAGGATTGTCACAAGGATAAAATGGGATAATATGCATAAAGCCCTTAGCTTGGTGTTCGGCACACAGTAAGCACTCAGTAAGTGGTCAATGGCAGCTACTTCATGCAGCTGATGACGGATTTCTCGAAAGTACTCTGAGCTTCTCAAGCCATCGTCAATCTCAGAGTGGAGGTCTGCATTTTTACAAGGCACCTGGAATGCAGCAGAGGCTTTGAGGCTTGCAAATCTAAGACCCTTTTCCTCAGGAGTAGCAGGAAGGTGCCTTTGGTCCAAGCCTGCGTATTCTCTGGCCATTGACAATGCAGAGTCTCCCTGCCCTGCTCCCCCCTAGGGAGACAGCGCCATTTACATTTCTCATGGAATTGGAAATCTGAAGCACCGTTGTCTGGCCTCCAGCCCTTTCTTGTTTTCATGTTTTATTCTTTGTCTACAGACTTCAAGCAGCTGTGGATTTCCTGCTTGTCATTACTGGGCAGCGGCTGCTGCTGCAAATTCAGACAGAATCGACAAAAACAATGGTTTGCTTATTGCATTAGCAGAAAACTCATGGACTTCAAGAGACAGAACTAGACACAATGGTCACCCTCGGGAGGGCACGAGCCGTCAGGAAGCCAAAGAGCCCTCCTGACTGCTGAGCGGTGGCTGAGGAAAGTGCAAGGGAACACGTTGGCTACTAAGGAATCTTCCAGCTCGGAGTGTCTTCCCTGCATCCTCAAATTCAAGCATGTTTTTAAATGAGCCAATAACATGTTCAAACTGTCCTTTGACATCATTCAATTCTTTATGTTAATCGACTCCAGCATATTAAGACTAAGCTTGACCTAGGAAAGAAGCAATTTTAATTTTCTAAGACAATATAAGCATGTTTACAAACCCTTGGCCTGTTACGGCATTTCACAAATCCAGTTCAGTGACACACACTTTCATGCAATAATCATTTT
Source organism: Indri indri (assembly GCA_004363605.1). Classification (NCBI taxonomy): domain Eukaryota; kingdom Metazoa; phylum Chordata; class Mammalia; order Primates; family Indriidae; genus Indri; species Indri indri. The sequence goes on from RJWJ010026912.1 coordinate 7,487, forward strand.
TTCCCCTTTTTTAGTACTTTAATTTTATTCTTTAATTGATAACGACTAACTGTATATATTCATGGGATATATAGTGATGTTTCTATATATATATAAACAATGTATAGTGATCAGATCAGGATAATTAGCATATCCTCCCTCTCAAACATGTGTCATTTCTTTGTGTTGGGACTAAGACTTTCCTGAGCGAAACAGGAACGGCTGCAATCACGGAATCCCCTGCTTCGGCAGTTTACTTTTAAGCAGTCAGCCATTCACATTGCACAGCGTCACTGAGGTCCGGTTGATCTACGTTGGGCCCAGTCGGGCTTGGTTTCAAGCTGGGGTCTACGTCCAGGTCAGCTCCAAGTGGCTTTCACTCTTCTTGGACCAGCAGGTCCCCAAAGCATGTTCTCATGTCACAGTTGCTAAGGTTCCACCCTCCAAAGAAGGGAGAAGTCTGCAGTAGGTATATTTTCTTCTCTGACTTCGTCATCCTTCGGAGGTCTTGGGAAGAGCAGTTTTGTAGTCAGGAGTCTAGGCAGGCTCAGCTGGGCTCTCTGCTCTGAGTATCGCAAGGCTAAAACCAAGACGTCAGTTGGGGTGGGCTTGGGGAAAGATGCCACTCCCAAGTTCATACAGGTTGTTGGGAAAATTCAGTTCCCAGCTGAGACTGAGGTCCCTGCTACCTTGCGGGCTGCCAGCTAGGGTCACTCAGCTCCTAGAGGCTGCTCTTTGGTCCTTACACATGACCCCTCCATCTCCAAGCTAGGAAGGCTGCAGCAAGACCTCATCATGTAGTAATCATTTAGGATGCTACTTAAGAAGGCAGACTCTCAGCGGCCCCATACCACCCCGATCCCATCCCAGGGTCGCTGGTGTTTGAATTTTAACAAACTGAACATCCTGAGAGCTCCAATGTGCGTGGACCCAGGAGCTCCCAGTCTGAACGACGCAGCGCTCTATGATGTCTGTTTCGTGTTGCGTCATGTACCTGTTTACTAGGGCCACCCCAGCTTTCTGCAGGTCCAGCCAATTTCTTCTCTTTCCTCCCATCACCGTCTTCCTCATTTCCATTTCTGAGACTCCAATCAGCCCACCAATTTATAAGCTGTATTTTGAGTGTTATATTAAGTGATTGTCCACAGAAATCCAAGAAGAGGTTGGGGGCAGGGAGACAAAAATTCCCTCGGAGGGAACCTGGGCAGGAAGACAAACAGGCCGTGCGGAGGAATGCGGTGGAAAGCAAGTCATTTGCCCTCTGGGCCCCTCCTTGTCAATGACATTGGTGGCACCATCCAGACAGCAGCCACTGGCCGCTGTGGCTACTGAGCCCTAGGAGCATGGCTGGTCCAAAGTGAGATGCACTCTCCATGTAGAATACACACTGGATTTTGAAGACTTTGTACCAAAAAAGAAAAGCATGAAGAAAAAGAATATAAATATCTCAGTAATACTTTTTATATTGCTTCCATGATGAAATGGCAGTATTTTTAATAACAAGGTAAAACAGAATGTATTATTAAATTAATTTCTCTTGTATCCTTTCCCCTTTTTTGGAATGTGGCCACTAGAAAATCTAAAACTGCACACACAACTCATATTATATTTCCATAGTCAGTGTTAATCTAGAATTACACTGTCCAATATGGGAGCTGCAAGCCACGTGTGGCTGTTTAAACCATTTACATTTAAGTTAAATTAAAGATTCGGTTCACCAATTATACCAGCCACATTTTGAGTTCCTAATAGTCACATGTGGCTAACAGCTACCGTATTTGATGGTGCGGATACAAACATTCCCATCTTTGCAAAAAGTTCTGTTGGACAGATCTGACTTAGTAGTTTCTATACTACTCTAAATTTTTTTTTACAGTCTGTCCTGAACTCTCTTTTGTATGAGTTTATGTTAAAACTTCCACTCTCTGGCCCAGCCCTAAACCCGAGTGCTTTCTCTTCTGCTCAAATCCCAAACTGTGTCTGTGTCGTGGTTCTGAAGGTCCCATGGTGGGGAGCGTGAATACAAACAAGCCGCCCCTCTCGGCCCTTCTAGGCAATCACCCGTCCCCTCCCCTCTTAATCCAAGACCACAGTGTTAGTTTTCTGTGGCTGCTATAACAAATTACCACCAACTTAGCAATATACAGCAACGCTAGTTTATTTTCTAACAGTCTGGATGTCAGAAATCTACAGTCCAAGTGTCGCTAGGGTTGTGTTCCTTCTGGAGGCTTGGGGGAGAGTCTGCGTCCTCTTCTTTCCAGTTTCTGGAGGCCGCAGACAACCCTCGGCTGGTGGCCGCGTCACTCCGCTCTCTGCTCGCATCTTCACATGGTCTCCTTCTTCTGCCGCCTGCCTCCCTCTTATAAGAACACTTGTAATTACACTGAGCCCACCCAGCTAATCAGGATAATCACTCCACCTCAAAATCCTTAATTTAACGACCTGTGTAAAGTCCCTGTTGCTGTGTAGGGGGACATGACATAGTCACAGTGTCTGAGCATTGTCGCGTGGACCTCAGAGATTTCTACGGCCACCACGAGCTCACACATGGCCTTGGCACACATTAGAGAGAGGGGCACCTTCTGCCAGGAAGTGTTCTTAGCTTGGAGCCCCTGCTAGCAAAGCTGGGATCAGGGACTTGGGGGCAAACAGTGCACTGGGAGGGGTGCCAGGAAGCAGGGGTGACGGGGGAGGGCCACTAAGTGATGAGGCATTAGGGGGCTGACTACCTGCGTGGAGAGCTAGGGCCCTAACCAACAAGCTCCCCCTATGAGAAAAGGAACCACCACACCCTGGGGGTCAGAGACTGAAGAAAGCAGAGCTGCAGGTCAGAGCAGACAAAATGAGGAGCAGTGCCTGGGCCTTCATCATCTTCCAGGTTAGCATCTCTCAGAGAATACCCAGAGTCGAGGGTGCAAGGAAGACTGTATTTAGAGCTCACTGAAATGAAGCAAGACTCCCTCCCGCCCTTTCTGGAGATGATGCTCTTGGTCGACCAGGAACGCCCTCCCGCCTCTCTCTTCTCCTTGGTCCTCCCTGCGCCAGAGGCCTTCCCAGGCGCCACTCCCTCCCACTCCGCTAGTCCCCTGCAGGGCAGGGTGACAGCTGTGTCCTCCTAGGTCAGGTTGACACTGCCTCCCTGCATGCCGACGTCTTAACACATCCCGATGTCCTTTCCTGGGTATGTGTACCCAACAGTGTGATGGCTGGGTCAGATGGTAGTTCTAGTTCTAACTTTTTCAGGAACCTCCGTACTGTTCTCCATAGTGACTGTGCCAATTTACCTTCCCACCAACAGTGTGCGAGGGTCCCCTTCCTCACACAATTATCCACAGCAGCCAAGATGTGAAAACAACACGGACAGGTGAATGGGGAAAGAACGTGGTATATACACACAGTGGAATATGATTCGGCCTTGAAAAGGAAGAAAATCCTGCCACGTGTGACACCAGGGTGACCCTGGAAGACTTGGTGCTACGTGAAATGAGGCCGACAGGCACCGCATGGTCTCGCTTACATGTGGAATGTAAGAAACTAAAAACTAAAAAAGCTGAACTCATAGTAAGAGAGAGCAGATGGGTGGTTCCCAGAGGCTGGAGGGTGGGGGAAGGGGAGATGTTGGTGAAAAGATGAGATGAGAAAGTTCTGGAGACCCAGTGTGCAGCCCAGTGACTACTTAGTGATAACACCACTGTATTGTGTACTTGACGTCTCTGAGAGAACACGTGTCAGCTCTCACCACACACACACACACACACACATACACACACACACACACACACACGCACACATGAATGGCAACCAGCAAGACGATCGACATGGCAGCCTTAAATATGTAGAATTTTTATTTGTCGATCATTCCTCAATGTAACTGGAGAGAAAAATAACCACTGCCTCCTCCGCTTCACCCCACTGGGCCCAGCAGGCAGGAAAGGGCTCAAAATGCTGAGTAAATGAATAAATAATCTTTTTCTTAAAAAAGAAAAAAGATCTTTTTTCTAGATATACCGATTGGCCTGGTCATAATAAATTGTGACTGTAAGTATTTTTACACTGTCAAGCACCCTAATAATGTTTAACTTTTGATGATGTTTTTATTATATATTTGGAAGATTAGAGAAAATTCCACTAAGATCCTAGCAAGTTCTGGCAAACGGGAAGACTGTCCCCAACAGGCTCTTCCATGCCAGCCCCGCACGGGCTCCCGAGAACAGAAGGATGTCATCCAGCACCCTTGGGACCTTTTATTTCCACAATTTAAAAACCATTTCCTCTCTAAAAAGACACTAAGTGACAGTCATCCAAAGATTTGGGTCAAAAAAAAAAAAAAAAGCCGATATTCAGAAATGATTTCATGCATTCTGAACCAGGGAGGTGAATTTTTCAATCCACTGCACATTAAAAATTGATAAAGATTTCAAACGAAGGGAAGGAAGAAATGGTCTCAAACACACTGGGGCCCTTTTGATACCACTGGGGGGTGGGAATGTTCATTGAAGGAAGCCCGGAGTCGGAGAGGATCTGAGAAAGGAAGGAGCGAGAATTTAATTTTAGGTGGTTTTTCATCAGGTTAAAAAAAAAAAAAGACAGTTTCATGAGTTCCTTGCAGCTATTCTCAAGAACTTCACGAGCCCCAAAAAGCTCCAGGTGAAACTGTAAAGTACAAAAGACCAATTTAATGAAAATCTCTCACCCTAGTAAAGACCCTGTTAATAGTGAAGAGCACAGGTTAGCCAATCTCGGGACGTTAAGTGCGCACACCAAAACATTCGATATCATCCCAGCGCTCCTCCAAGAGTCATAGTCACCATCGTTTTAGAACAGAAGTTCAGGACTTAGCAGTTGTGCACAAAGCGGTTCCCAAACCTAGTCTCCTTGTGTACTCAGCATCCCAGGGATGGTCGTGCCATTACTCTCCGTCACACCTGGCGGGTGAATATTAATACAACTGGTAACTATTGTTCCTGCCCTTCCTGGGGATCCCATTCTGCTCAGTGACTTTGCAGACAAGTTCTCCGATCCTCCTAGCGCCCTGCGGGGAGGTGTTCCTGTCGCTATTTTGCAAGCACAGCAGCCGAGTGGCAGGACAGTCAGCAAACGCTAGTGGGTGGGAAAGGGGCGTCTTGAACTCACGTCCTTTTGTTTCCCGGGTCAAGTCGTTGGCACTCTGCCACCGGAGAGCAATCTGCAAAAGCACAAAGCGGGTATAAAACATGCCTAAGGGACCCAGCCAGACCAGACAAGGGCTGGCACACCCGGTCCTCATTCCTGGATCTGCCCCTCAGCCGCGCTGTGCCCCAAACCCTGACGCCGGCAAGAGAGCCCTTGATGGGCTCATGCCCGCGGCAGTCACAGCCGTGGGTTGCAGGCGGCAGAAACCCACTCCTGTCAACAGAAGCAAAGAGAACTTCTTGAAAGGCTTTGTAGTAGTCTCAGATTCAGGGAGAAGCTGCAACACCAGGCAGAAAGTGGGCAGCCCTAGAGGCTGGTGAGTTGAAATGAAACCACTTCTTGCCAGAACGGCTGGGGTTTCTTTGTCCCTCTGCTCTGATTGTCCTGGCTTGGATCAGAGAGTATCCACGGGAGAAAAGATAATTTCCTAGAGAGACATCATGCACTGGTGGACCAGCCAGCGACTGCACCGCTCCTGAGTGCACCGTCCACACAGAGTGACGTGAACCGTGCCCTCGGGGTGCGCAGAGCAGTAGCACTCTGTACTTACTAGGTATGTCGCCTACACACACCGCTCAGGGGGCTGGGTAGCAAAGGAGCTAAGATCCAGGCCCAGATAGTCCTACCCCAGGTCTGCGCTCTCAGCCACGGCGCTTGTCACACGCCAGGTTCCCAGTGCTGGGGAGTCGCAGAGGAGGCAGCGATCACCAGCAGCTGGCCGAGGTGTCATCCTTCTTGCTGACTTCGGCGTGGACACGGATGGCCCACCTTCCTCACCTCCTACCTCCAACAACGACTTCCATCGTGTCCCCTCAACCACCCTCCCCCATGTCAATCCTGGATGTTGCCACGGCCTGTGAAACTGCACCACTCTGACATCTCAACTCCAAGCGTCTGTGTTCCTCCAGCTCGCTGACTCTAGGACCTCGACTGCAATAACGAAACTCCATTCGATGACTGCACGCTCTTTGAACCGTCACCCGCCCTTCCTGCCTCCACCTTCTTCCGTGACGCCTCGGATTCCACGGCCTCGTGTTGTTATACACGTTCCCTTGCATCTGCGCCGACAGCTTTGCCTTTCTCTCCTGACCCTTCTCGTCCAGCAAAACTCCAACCCAGTTATGACCTTCTCTGTTCCTGCATCGCACCTGCTGAATGTTGCTGAGAAAATCTGCATCTGGGCTGGCTGAAGCATCTTCAAAGTTATGGCCAAAAACCTCGGAAAAAGCGCTCGACGCTGCCTAGAAATCCTTCTGTTTCTCAAGCGAATTTCCTCCCCACTGCCCCTGATGAATATCACGTACCTGCTTTCTCTGCTCAGCACCGCACAGGCCCTCACCGGCCACGCCCCCGTATCTGTCTCCGTGGTCTGCTGCCACCCTACAAACCTACCTGCGCTCAAGCTCGCTCTGCTCTTTTTTCCTCTCCTACAGCAGTGGGAGAAATTTCTGTGCTCCTCTCAAAAGCAAATGCCTTCCTTCCCACCTTCTGAAACTCTTCCTGCCTTCGGTTATTCCCTCTTCCTACAACACCATTCCCTTTGGACAAAGCGTGGGGTGCAGTGTCTCTACCCTGAGCACAGAAGCAAACCGCCCTTGACACCACGCCCGTCCGTGTGTTCTGCTCCCCCCATAGCAAAACTCTCTCACTTCCCGCCTCCATGTCACTCCGCAGCCCAGCCCATTCGGGCATCTGTCCTGACCTCTCCCAGCTCTTGTCAGGGTCACCCAGTGACCTCATGTTGTGCAATCCACTGCACATTTCTGTCCTCGTCTTACTCAAACTCTCAGTGGAGGCATCCAACACAGCTGATCATACCGTTGTCCTGTCTGGAAAACACTCATCTCCTGGCTTCTTTGGTCCCACTGTCTGGGTACCCTCCACTCTACCCACCACTCCTTCTTGGCCTCCTCGGCTGGCTTCTCCTCCCTGACCCAACCTGTGAATGCCGGAGGGTCTCGGGAGTGGCTCTGGCCCTGTCCCCTTCTCTGTCTTTTAATTCCCTCTCCCGGGGTCGGGGTGGGAGGGTTCCCATCCTGTCCCATGGCTTTATCACTTTCTAATGACTTCTCTTAATGACTCTAATATTCATAACTCCATCCCTACCTCCTCCCCAAAATTCCAGATTTGTGTATCCAACTGCTTACAAGTACCCTCATTAACCATCCCCTAGAAACAGAGCTCTTTGATCACCACACACACACACACACACACACACACACACACACACATAAGCACACGCCCTCCCTAGGCCCACCCACCTACCCAGACCCTCCCTGGCCCTCACTCTGCAGGTCCAACTCGTCTGTTCCTCCGTCTCCAGCGCCACCCCCAACAACCCAACACTCACCTCGGCCCAGAGACCCTCCGCTCTTGCCTCCCCTCCACTCCCCACACAGCGCCCTGTCTCTGCAAAACATACATTAGCTACTTTCACTTGACTTTGTAACACCTTTCCCATTGCCTTGGGAATGAAATCCAAACTCCTTAAGGTCCTGGAGTGTCTGTCACCCCTCAGGCTTCCCACGCGCTTCTCCATGTGGCCCAACTTGCTCACTGTGCTTCCAACTGCCCGAGCCCTTCTCCGTGCCAGGGCCTCTGCTCTTACTGGCTGTCCCGCGATGCTCTTCTCCCAGCTCTTTAAAGGCTTGGCTCATTCTGCCTCTTCAGGGCTTGGCTCAAGTTTCACCTCCTGAGACACACCTCCCCCGGCCAGCACCCCACGAAACACACAGTCCCCAGTTCCTGGCATTAGCCAGTATCCACGGGTGCTCCCTGGATGCCGTTCTGTTACTAGTGCTTTCCATTGGTTAACTCCTAACTCCTCCCAACACTATGAAGTGGGCACTGTTACTGTCATTGTCATACTCATCTTAAAAGTCAGGAAACAGAGCCCAGAGAGATAATGGCTGTCTGTGGCCAAATACCTGTAGGGTTGGTCTCAGGAGTTAACCCTGTGCATCCTGGCTTCAGCCTGGCCTTAACCCCACACCCTCCCGCCCTCTCACGTTGCCTGCGTGGTTCCTGCCAGCACCTTTTACAGTCCGGATCTCATCTTGTTTAGTTATTTCTGTACTGTCAGTCTCCTCATTAGAATATAAGCAACACGTGGGCACAGACTTTTCTAATCACTGCCTCCCAGGGGCTGCCGCATGGCAGGTGGTCAGCTGATATTTATTGCATGAATGCATAAAGGAATGGATGGTGGGTCTGGATCAGGAAACAAGAACTTTCTTATCAATGGCTACTCCCATTTTAATACCAACAATCGTTACACATCTGTGTGACCACAGATCGTGTGAGGGAGTCATTTTTGTTTTAAATGACCGAATGATGTTATCAATGCTTTATGTATTTTTCAGAGCAGATCTACTATGCTGGCCCTGTCAATAATCTTGGAGTGGATATTCCCACGGTAAGGTTTTGGTTTTCTGTTTTGTTCTGTTGCTTAATGCTTGTATTGAACAGGTTGTTTGTTGAAGGAGAAGGCAGGAAAGGAAGAGGGAACCAAACAGTTTAAAACTTACCCAAAGGCCATTACTACGAAAACCTTTCTCGATAAAGCTGTTACCTTTTAGTGTCTGTCATTTTGGTATTCAACATTTCCTGCGCCATTGAACCTTTGTGGATCACCTGGATACAAACCTCCCCCTGAGAGGGATGCCTGCGTCTGGTCCGGCAGGATTGCCGGCGTCCGTGGGACTCCGCGTGGCTTGCGCTGCTTTGGGGCAGTCGCGTGTGCGCTGCGATTCGAGCTGGGGAGGCTGGTGGTCCAGAGAGAGGAAGACACACAAAGCCCTGGACTTAAAGATCCCCCTAGGACAGCCTTGCACTGTCACTCATGGCCACCACCACGTAAACGGTTTGCCACGTCCTCAGCATTTGCACACAAGGCTCACCGCTAAGAGCAGAACTTCCCACTAATTCCTTTTTACTCAAAATAATGTGACTTTATTCAATGGCTGAATTCCAGCTGCTCTGCCATAAACAATAAATTTTCAAGATGCTACTTCTGAGAGAATCTTACGGAACACGAAAAGGACTGCAAAAATGAAATCATTTTAAATGTTTTTGTTTTCGATATCATTATTTCAGTTCTCCAAAACCTATATCTGACTCAGGAAAAGGGTCTCCTCCTGCACAAAGAATCTCGTTAACTTAGTTTCACGTCTGGCTTTGTTTCCTCTCTGTCCCAGGCCCTGGTCCCAGCTCAAAGTGCCATCCCCATACCGTCTCGGATTCCGACTGGCACTGCTCCTGCAGCTGGGAGGCCTCCAGCCCCCTCTGGGGTTCTCCTGAGCTTTCTCCTCAGGCCTCAGCATAGGAGTAAAACTTTTCAAGAAAGGAAAACTCAATCTCTCTTCAATTCTAGGATGTGGGACCTAAATTATTCCAGATAGCCTTTTTTTCTTTAAATCTTTGCTATTTAAATTCTTTTTCTTTTTCCACTTTCCTTCTGACCTCCACCTAGAGACTGACTTAAAATTTGCTAACAATTGATTTTCATTTTGCATTATCGGGTTTTGTTTTTAACCATCTACCCTTACCAGTTATATGAAACAGAGGGGAAAAGAAAGTCTTAAAGTCAAAGAATCCCTTTGAAAGAAAAAACTGGCCAGAGGTATAAAAAGCCTTATTCCATTCACCTATGACATTTTGGGGAAGTGCACTGCCCGAGTTCCTCGACCAATAACGGAGCTCGAGGAGGCAGCGCCAGTGGGAGGGGGTCGCGTCTGAGCGGAGGCAGCTGGGGGCTTCAGTCCCAAGACGGGCTCCCTACACTGGCCGCAGACCAGCCACAGCCGCCTGCAGTGCCCAGGACTTCGCTTCCCTAGAGTGGGACAGAGACAGAGCCAGCCTTTTGGTTTCAAAAGACCCACCCCATAACCTCATGCCCTCTCCTCCAACCAAATCCCCCCCCAGACGGGCTCTGGGCTAATGGGGGTCTCTGAGTGGCCAAAACTTTCCCACTCAGAGCTCAATCCTTAGAGCCTTGGTATCAGCTCCCTTTTAACTCATCCAGTCCCGTGGCCCAGATCGAAGTCCTGCCTGTGTCCTGTACCTGTCTGTGCCCTGCTGTTTTCTGAACTGGAGTTTAGAGACCTGGGGGGCTCCCAAAGCAACAGCTTGTAGATACAGCCTGAACCGTGTATCACCCAGGATGCACCTTCGAAGTCCTAACTTGCAACCTCAGTGCCCTCAACAGTGGAAGGGCTTCCCAGCCTCCTGTCCTCCCGGCACACAACCCACCTGCCCCCAGACTGGCACGGCTGCCCGAATGCCCTTCCCCTGCACACTGAAGTCTGTGTATCCGTAGCTCATAATCTAAGGCCCTTCCTTCAAATACATCTTCTCTTAGGCTTATAAAGCAATAATGAAAAATTCACTTGATTTTCAATAATCGTGTAGGGTGTGGACTTAAATGCACAGAGAGAGTTAAAAGAAAAGTAGGTGAAGATGAGGATGAGGAGGATGAGGGTGACACACAATCAGATATAAACTTGAGCCAGTCTTTACTCATAATTAATTCTCTAACTTTTACGCAGCTTTGGTTAAATTCCCAACACTGTTTCTAAAATGTCAGCTGCTCAATATTTGAGCAATGAGACTCCTGGGAGCCTCTGGAATCAAAGACTCACACCCAGGCCCATCCAGAGCAGAGCCCGGCTCTCTTTAGCGCAGCCTCAGTGTTGGGGATCCCCCCTCTTCTGAGCCTCAGCGAGGTGCTAGGAAGTTATTCTCTTCCGACGAACGCAGCCTCTCATGCAGCTTCTGTTCTGTGGTCTGACTGCTTCCCTCCCCCTGGCCGGACAGGTTAAGCCCCTTCCTCCTTTGGTGACCGGCAGTTTCCGGATGTGCCCCCTCCCCTCGGTCCTTTTACCTGCTTTCCACGCTCCGCCTCCCCCAGCCTTTCCTTCTCCAGATCAGTGTCCGCAACCCTGTCACCGCCTCGTGGCCAGTGGGCGCTGGGCAGAGAGCGAAACAGACGCGGCGCCAGCCCTGGGACTCTTCTGCCATTCCTCACGCGGCGCTCGGACGGCTTCTTCGAAGCTAACCGTAAACGAAGGGAGCCCTCTGTGCAGTGTCGCTGCCAGAAAGGAAAGCTGAAAGTGGCCATACCTTTCGTGCCAGAGCATTTGGATGTTGTGCTGGTGAACTGTGCGCCCCAGGGGCTCCTCTCCGTCCCAGCAGATGACCCTGTGTCCTTCCAGTCTCGCAGGCCGGGAGCCTTCGAGTCGCCTTCAGCCCAGCTCTTTCTCCCCACCCACTCGGGTTCCTCAGCAGCTCCTCTGGGATCCACCCCCTTCTCCCCCACACCGCCCTCTGCCCCCAGTCACCCTTGCCCCTCACCTGCGCGACTGCAACTGCCGCCCGCCCCGTCTTGTCAGCGGCAGCCAGAGGGATGCCACTGACACAACCATCAGATCAGGCCACTCCTCTGGGGAAAACTCTCCAGACAGGAATGCCTTTCAGAGTGGAAGCCGATGTCCCCACCGTGGCCTGCGAGGCCCCAAGGGTCTGCCCTCCTGCGCCTCCCTGACCTCGCTTCCTCACCCTCTCTTCCCCATGAGGCCCCTCTGGCCTCCTTGCTGTCCCTCGAACATGGGGGCAGCAGGCCACAGCAGCGTAGCACACTCCAGAACCTCTTCAGGCCTTTGCCTCAACATTGTCTTCTCAGCATGGCCTCCCTGGGCCACCCTACTTACAACTGCAAACCTGCGCTTACCCTGTCCCCGCCTCAGTTCCTGCCCACCCCTCCCTGCACGAGCATCAGTGTCTGACCACCTTGGCAGTCACCTGTGGTGTGGACCCTCTCTCACCCAGCGAGACTGTAAGCTCCACAGGGCTCGGAGGGCGGTGGTTAGTCTTGTTCTACTTTGTCCCCAGTGTCTAGAACAGCGCCCAGCACATAGAAGATGCTCAATAAGCATTTGTAAAGTGGTTGATTGCACTGTGGCTCACATGCCTAACTAACACTTTACCTGTGCCTCCTGCAGGGAGAATATCACGTTTTGCTAGAACTGTATACTGAAACTCGTGCCACCGTGGCCTGCGCCAATGCCACCATCATTTCCTCCTGACTGTGGCCTGCAGCAAAATCACAGCAAGCTCCTCTCAAGAGAACTCCCAGCTCCTCAGACTGAACCTACTGCATAAAAACCAGCTGACGACAGACACCGGCCCTGCAAAGGAGTCCCCCAAGAGCGCAGCTGCTCATTTTAGCCCCTGGACCAGACATCTCCAGACTGCACAGATGTAAGGAAGCCCCCAAATTATCTGCTTCCAAGGAGCTTCTTGGGAGTCACTAAGCCATCTCGAAGGTCCATCCTTCTTCTCTAATTAGCTGCCTCACACGAGACTCACCTGCTTTCCAGCTCCTTAGGGCACTTCCTCGCGGCTACCGAGAATAAAGAAGGCCGGCTTGCCACTGTTCATGGAGACTTATTCAAAGAATCTTCTACAATGCTGTAGTTAAAAAGTCATTTCCTCCAGACACAAGTGTTGGGTGCCAGGGCTGCATAAGCAGTTCCAAGAAATTCGGGAGGATGATGGCCTGGCTAAAATCAGAGCCCTGGGAAAATGTGCTATTGCCTCTCCTGGGTGGGGCAAGCCCCCTACCCTTGGACCATGATGGCCAAAAGTTGATGCAAACTCATGAATAGTGGCAGCATAGTCTCACTCATCCAAACACTCATTTCACCTTCACCCCCCAAAGCATGACAATACTTGACCTCAGCCCATGATGGCACTCATTACTGCATTCATTAATTCATTCCAGGAGTAACCGCTGAACACTTAAGGTATCAGCCACTGTGCTCTTAGGATACCTTCCTCGTTGCCTCGTTAAATGAGCAAGTTGCGCATCCTATTGCCAGAGCCATTTCAGCAGCCCCGACTTCTCCTCTCCCGGGATGTGCAGATCACACAGTGGGCTCTGCAGCCCCTTTGCCATCCTGTGCCCCCAGCCCCAGCCCTCTCCTTCCAGTGTCGCTGGGCCTAATGTCTGGCTCTCTTGCTCTTGCTAAGGGACTGGAGTAAGATGGGTAGGTAGACTTTATCATTTGCAGGTCTTTTATATTCACAAAAGTGCCACTATGTTAGAAATTAAAAGAGGAAGAAATTCCAGAGTTTAAAAAATGTTAGCTGCTACTAATAACTATATGTACATAATTAAACCACCTAGAACAGCAGGCTATAAGTACTTGATGAATCGGAACTTTAAAATCCGCATCTGGTTGGGGGTGGTGGCTCACATCTGTAATCCTAGCACTTTGGGAGGCCAAGGCAGGAGGATCAATTGAGGCCAGGAATTTGAAACCAGCCTGAGCAAGAGCAAGACCCTATCTCTACAAAAAATAGAAAAATTAGCCTGGCATTGTGGTGCATGCCTATAGTCCCAGCTACTTGGGAGGCTGAGGCAGGAGGATCGCTTGAGCCCAGGATTTTGAGGTTGCAGTGAGCTATGACAAACATCCCCAGGACTAGTAAAGGCCCTGGTAGACTCTGTACTCGCATGTTCCAACAGTGCAGGACAGCTGTCACAGCTTTCCAAAGACACCAGCAGAACTCAGCTGTTCCCTGGTCCCTTTACCCTCTTTTTAAAATTGACAGTGTGTGTGTGTGTGTGTGTGTGTGTGTGTGTGTGTGTGTGTGTGAGAGAGAGAGAGAGAGAGAGAGAGAGAGAGAGAGAGAAAGAGAGAGAGACAGAGAGAGAGAAAGTTTCAGACCCTCTATGTTTGGATTAAACAGGGATTTCCGTATATGGAGCATATCCTAACCATGTCTGAATACACAAGTACACAAGCAGTTTCAGTAAGGACATGATATGAGAGGAAAAGAAAATGTTTCTTTGCCCCAAAACATGTCTTTTTTTTAAGTGTCCTGTCATGGGCCTTAAATTACACCTTTAGTTCCATGCCAGCAAGTTGAGAAAGTATTTCAATGTTCAGGGGACTCCTATTAAACATGATGCAAACAGCCCTGGCAGGAGAAATGCCAGAGTCATTGTTATCATTTAAAACTCTGGCAGAACATGGAAACATAGATCGAGCTGGAAGTGGGAGCCCAGGACAAAGGAGGTGTTGAGGGGGGTGACCCCAAGCCGAGCTCTCTCGGGTCAGCCACCTGTGTGGTGTCTGGGGCGGGGGCAGAGGGTCCGCACAGTCTGCCAAAGAACATGAATTGACTTCTCCTCTTCTTATAAAAAGAATTGCTACTGTTTCAAAAATTACCATCAAAAATTGGTCCTCAAGAAACTTTCCTAAAGAGGAAAAATAGTAACAGTGTGGGTCAGGATTTTACTACGCCACCAGAACTCTCAAAGAACTCTCGTGAAAATCCGTCCGCTCCAATCATTTTGGTGCCCACCAGCCCTTCTCTATATTTTGAGGACAATTTCAATCCTTCTGTATAGAAATTTTTTTTTTTGAAGGAAATTCTAGTTTTGTGAGGCTAGGGTCTGGGCAGAATGGTCACGAGCCCCTTGGGACAGTGTGATCGCATCACTTAGAACATCTGGCTATGGGTAACAGAACGCGGCTCAATCTGGCTTACACACGTGGGGACTTGGTTGGCTTCTGGGACTACTGAGCCGCGAGGGGGTTCAGGCATCAGCCAGGGGTCGCTGTGGAGGTTCGTGCACATCAGCCCTTCACCTGCATTTCTCTGCAGTTCCTCCACCTCGGGTCTCCCTGAATGTTGGCTTCACTTTCAGACCGTCTTTCCTGTAATAGTGACTTGTTTCAGTGGTTGGAGACCTCACATCCACACTGTCCCCGGTACACAGGGCTGGAGACACGTTTACCCCAAAGCCCTGCCATCCATTCTGATTAGAATGGCTTGGGTCATATGACCACTCCTGACCAATCTCTTTGGCCCTGCCCTGATTGGCTTAGCCTAAGTCACATGCCCCACCCCTGAAGCTGGATCAGAGTTAGTCCCACTGGAACCACACCTAGGGAAACAAGAGGAATAGCAAAGGGGTAAAGGGAGAAGAAGC
>RJWJ010026913.1:0-22652 GCA_004363605.1 Indri indri
TAAGATAGAGATGCCTGAAAAACATGGGTAGTAAATATCAGAAATTTGGGAGATTATTAAATATGGCATGGTTTTAGACCTGTGGACAAATGGGCTTGCTAAGGCATCACTGCAGAAATATGAATACATTCTCAAGCAGAACTGGTCATTTGCAGGCCTCTGCATAGAGCATAAAAGCAGCAACTCTGTGGACAGTCCACTTAAACCAGAGTGAGGAGGAAGGGGCCATCCAAGCATGCTCTTTGCTTCCTTGCAAACTCACCAGCCAAAGAAGAGACTCTTTCCCCTTGCGGGCAGGAAGTGAGGGGCACAAAGAACTCAAGGGATCAGAGGTATTACTCTAATGGAAGTTCTCTCACAAGGAAACAGGAGGGGGAATTAAATTTCACCCTCAATGATACATAGACACTGTATGTACATATTAAGTGAAGAAAAATGCTTTTTTAAGACTCTATACAAATATTTGCAACATTAGTATTAGAAGATTAAGACTTATAATCATTCTTTGAAAATTCTCATGCAGTGAGGTATGTGTTATTTACACAGCCACAGATAACTGACATAACAGCAAAGTATCAAGAATTTGTTTTGCTTTTCCTATACGACCTGCATCTCAAGGTAAACAAGTGATGAGAAGTTTTTATATGTAAGTATTTCAACTAATAAATGAAGAAAAACTGTAGAACTAGAATATTATCACTAATGGATTGATTCTAGGCAATGATTGTCAATGACTGTAACATCACAAAAAGACACAACACAATGTTATGTACCTCCTGATAGAAATACACACTGCCGCCTATGAAACATTCTTGCCCCCACCCCAAAAACCAAACCTGAACCTGATCATCTATAGCTCTAACTACCATTTTCTGGGAAATATAGGGGACAGAGAAACATATTAATCATGGGATAAGATCGACAAATTCCAGGGTATAAGAAATTTTAAGAACAAATGACCCAATCTCTTAAACAAATGAATTTCAAAGAAAGAAAGAGGGCGACAAACCAGTAGTTCAGAAGAGGCATAACTAATTGCAGTAAATCTTATTTTGATCTTGATTCAGCTAAACAAACCATTAAAAAATGTATGAGACAATCAGGGTATTTGATAATTTAAAACTATTGTTATTATAATATTCTAAATGTGATTGTGTTAAAAAGAGTTCTTATCTTTCAGAGATGCATACTGAAATAGTTTAACATCTAAGAATTGCTTCAAAGTAATTTAGGGCAGGAAAACAGATCCTGTACTAATGGCCATGTGCTGGTAACGGTGGAAATTGAATGAGGGGGTATATGGGGGTATTTATATTATTCTCCTTTTGTACAAGTTTGAACTTTTCCATTGTGCAAAGTTTAAGATATGCGCTGGAATTGCTCAATGCTGATCCTGAAGTCTAATATGTCTTGGGCAGTATTTTCATTCCCCATATTTTGATATCCCCAACTGGTGAATTAGAGTAGCTGAACTTGGCTATGCAAATTTATAAAGGGATTTCCTACATGGGATGAGAAAAAAAATTTAAATATTATGTTTCTACTTCCAGTGATTTCTAGCCAATTAAAAAACTAAGTTAAGGTGAAAAGTTTAAGTATGAAAAAAAATAAAACTAGCAAACAAACAAAAACATTGCTTCAGAACTGAGAAAATTACCAGAAGCACTATGATGGGAAGAGTATATTGCTGAGCTCAATGAAACTGGATTCCTTTTCCAGGTCTTCCACTAATAAGGGAAGTGACTTAGGCAAATTGTATAATCTTGTGGCCTCCTTTTCGTTATCTGTTTATGTAGCCCATCTGTGATACAGTCTTCCTGGAATCCATCCCATTCCAATCCAATCTAACCCAGTCCAGCTCAGCTCAGCTCAACCCAACTCAACTCAAGTCAATTCAGTCCAGTTTTGCTGTTACATTTTCTTTTATAATTTATGCTTAAAAATACAAATTGCAATATATACATGAGTCTATCTTGCCTAGAAATGGCATTTGCTTGCTCTCTCTGTCAGTGGATAGAACTTTTCAGTCACACTGCATAAGAGGAAATATAAGGGCAACATGAATTTTCTTAGAAGGAACTGAAAGAATGATGTATGTATTACTTCATGTCTAATCTAATTATTGGAGAAGACATTTTAACATAATAAATTAACTCAGCATAATTGTCGACATAAAGAATAAGGGTTTTTTTTTTTTTTAAAAAAAAATTTCCCACCACCCCTGCAAAAAAAAACCCAAAACAAAAAAAAAAAAAAAAAAAAAAAAAAAAAAAAAAAAGAGAGAGACAGAATAGCCAAAGCAATCCTGACGGGGGAAAAAAATGAAAAAAGACAAAGCTGGAGGCATTACACTACCTGACTTTAAAACATATCATAAGGCTATAATAACCCAAACAGCATGGCACTGGTATAAAAATAGACAGACCAATGCAACAGGCTAGCGAATCAGGAAATAATTCCACATCTTTACAGCCAACTAATTTTTGATGAAAGCGCCAAGAACATACACTGGGGAAAGAACACCCTCTTCAATAAACGCTTCTGTTAAAATTGGATATCCATATTCAGAAGACTGAAACTGGACCCCTATCTCTCACCATATACAAAAATAAACCCAAGATAGATGAAAGACTTAAATGTAAAACCTGAAACTATGAAACTACTAGCAGAAAACATCGGGGAAATGCTTCAGGACATTGGTTTGGGCAAAGATTTTATGGCTCAAACTACAAAAGCATAGGCAAATAAAACAAAAATAGAAAAATGGGACTGTATTAAACTGAAAAGCTTCTGCACAGCAAAAGGAACAGTCAACAGAGTGAAGAGACAACCTGTTGAATGAGAGAAAATATTTACAAACAATTCATCTGACAAGGGATTAATACAAGAAACTCAAGGTGTTCACACGGTAGCAATACTCTTTGAGGGTTGGGGGTTGGGGGTGGGTAAACTCACAACTAATGGACGTGGTGAGTGTTGTAGGGGGGAAGGGCATCCCTCAAATCATGGGTTGGGTGTGGCAAAGTCATCACATGTAACCAAAATGTTTGTACCCCCGTAATATCTTGAAATTAAAAAAAAAAAGAAGAAGAAGAACGACTTT
Organism: Indri indri; assembly: GCA_004363605.1. Taxonomy (NCBI): domain Eukaryota; kingdom Metazoa; phylum Chordata; class Mammalia; order Primates; family Indriidae; genus Indri; species Indri indri. The sequence continues at coordinate 3,104 of RJWJ010026913.1, forward strand.
AAGAAACAATTTTGGGATTTTTGCTGGGACTTTCAAAAATGCAAATTACTGCTAAGGAAACAAAACTTATCAAATTGCAGATGAAAAATTTACTTCTGCCCCAAATGGTCAAGGCGAGTGCTTCAAATACGGAAGTGAAGGAACCACCACAGTTTTATTTTCATATGGAATGGAGTAGAGGAAATGAAATATCACTTTAGTGGAGCAAAACGAGGAATCTGAAGAATAAATTTGGATTTTTTTTAATTTAATTTCAGCATACTATGGGGGTACAGATGTTAGGTTATGTATGCAGCTCTTGCCCCTCCTCCCCCCCAAGTCCGAGCTTCAAGAGAGTCCATCCCCTGATGATGCACATCGCACTCTTTGTGTATGCACATACCAGTCCCCTCCTCCCCCTCCCCCCTGACCCCTGCCTGACATCCAATAGATGTTATTCTTATATGTGCACTTACGTGTTCATCAGTTAATACCAATTTGATGGTGAGTACATGTGGTGCTTGTTTTTCCATTCTTGGGATACTTCACTTAGTAGAATGCGTTCCAGCTCTATCCAGGAGAATACAAGAGATGCTATATCACCATTGTTTCTTAAAGCTGACTAGTACTATTGGAATTCTAGAGGAAAATGTTGGAAATACTCTTCTAGACATTGGCCTAGGCAAAGAATTTATGAAGAAGACCCCAAAGGCAATCATAGCAACAGCAAAAATAAATAAATGGGACCTGATCAAATTAAAAAGCTTCTGCACAGCCAAAGAAACTGTCACAAGAGTAAACAACCTACAGAATGGGAGAAAATTTTTGCATGCTACAAATCTGATAAAGGGCTGATAACTAGAATCTACTTAGAACTCAGGAAAATTTGGACATTAAAAGATATTTCAGACCCCCTTTTGCAGGAGCGGGGACAGCAAGCAAAGGAAGAGAGAACTTAGAAGAGCTACCACGTATATTACAGAGAGAAACTCAATAGGATACCCCGTGGCCTGTGAAAGTGGTGATTTGCCTCAGGAGGTTGGGTTTTGGGTTTGCCAGAGGCCTTTGGAATTCAATAGTCTTAAATGGCTTTCTTTCTTTGAATTGTTGTTTATTCTTTGTAGCGGCTGTCTGTATTTACGTATTAGGGTAAATGGTTTGAAGAGATAAGTGATCCTTATCTATAGCATTATACTTTCTCTCTCTCTGTTTGGTTCCCTTGTCCTTTACTGAAATGGAATTTTCTCATTGAAACATTGTAAAAAAAATACATCACTATTTTAAGTCTTCAAAAAAAATTAGATAATTCCATTAAAAAGTGGGCAAAGGACATGAATAGTCAATTCTCAAAAGAAGATTTACAAATGGCCAGCACATATATGAAAAAATGCTCAACGTCATTAATCATCAGGGAAATGCGAATCAAAACTGCAATGAGATATATTATACCAGTTAGAATGGCTATTATTAAAAAGACAAAAAAATAAGAGATACTTATAAGGATATGGAAAAAAAGGAACTGTTATACCCTGTGGTTAGGAATGTAAATTAGTTCAACCACCGTGGGACACAATATGGCGATTTCTCAAAAAACTAAAAATAGAACTACCATATGATCCAGTAATCCCACTACTGGATATCTATGCAAAGGAAAAGAAATCAGTACATCAAAATATATCAGCATGTACTTGTGTGTTTATTGCAGCACTATTCACAACAGCAAAGATATGGAATCAATCTAAGTGTCCATAAATAGACAAATGGATAAACAATGGTACATATGCACAATTGAAAACTATTTGGCCACTAAAAAAAAAAAGAATGAAATCCATATCATTTATAGCAAAATGGATGGAACTGGAGATCATAGTAACCCAGGCACAGAAAGTCAAATACTGTATGTTCTCAGTCATATGCAAGAGCTAAAAAACTTGATCTCCTGGAGATAGAGAATAAAATTATAGCTACAAGAGGCTGGGAAGTGTATGAGGGTGGGGAGGGGAAATGGCAAGAGGTTATTGAATTGGTACAATCTTACTGTTAGAAGAAAGAGATTCTAACGTTCAACAGCAGACTAGGGTGCTATGGCTAGCAACAATATATTTTATATTTCAAAGTAGATAGAGGACTTAAAATGTTGTAAATACATAGAAATGATAAATATGCAAGGTGATGGATGCGTCAAATAGCCCAACTTGATCATTACACATGCTATGCCTGTAAAAAATACTCACGTGTACCCCATAAATATGTAAAATATTATGTATCAATAAAAGAACACGGAAAAGAAGTTTGAACAAAAGAAAAAGAAAAAGAAAAAATAAAGTCATATTTGGGCCCCCCAAAATTGTTTCTCTGAGAATGTTTCTCATTTTAATTATAGTTATAATTAACCAGTCTAGAATCAAAATGAGCTTGTGAACAAGCTTTATAAATTCAAGCCTGCTAATCTTGATGTGTTTTTTGGGGGGCCTTGAAGGCAATTCAAAACACTAAAAAAAAAAAAAAAATAGTTTGGGAAGCATACCCAGGACTGGCACTAACAATTTAAAGCCAGAACCTCATTAATGCTTTCTGTAACACAGAAGAACTCAAAAACCTTTCACTCGAAACCAGCAAATATGCTGCCCAACAATGCCTATAGGAGCTGAAAGACTTGTAACAACTGAACTTTGCCTTAGCCATGACTACTTTGGAAAAATTGTGCTTGTTCTATATAGTGATCTGGGTCCACCTTCAACTTGCTGAGGGCCTTCTAGTTGGTTGGTTCCTTCTACTCCCACCCCAGGCTGCCAGGGCTTTGATGGAGGTCTGCAGCCATTTCCAAGGCCAACAGCCTTTACTTAAGTCCACTCTGAAAAAGCAATCATTTGCAGCGGAATAAATCAGCTATAACTTATTTTCATCTACTGCGGTCAAAATATAGTGGTCCCCCAAGATTTAATATCTCTTCCCTCTGTCACAGCAATTAACAGCTAGCCACATATACATCTAAAAAAAAAAAAAAAAAGAAAAAGAAAAAGAAAGAAAGAAGAAAAATAGAAGTTCACAATGCCTAGCTCAAATACTAAAGTCCAAGTCTAACATCATGTATCTTGCCTCCTCCCAAAGCCTCCCCCCATGTACATTTGATCTTCTATTTCACTCTTCTGTTTTATATCTCAGAGTTCTTGGCCCAAGCATGAGATGTTGGGAATCTTTGGGGGTGGGGGACAATACATAATGCTCCTTTCCTATAACTAGGTTCTGGACAAATTCAGAAATAAATTAAAGGAATACAAACGAAGTTCAAAAATATCAATTTTTTTTGATAAATGCGAAGTTGAAGTACATGGCTCATATATATATATATAAAAGCAAGTGAGCTTCCCTCGTCTTAGAGTTAGATAGAACTACTCACATGGTTACAGGTAGCACAGAACTGACAAGCCTCCTGCCATAGGCTGTGAGAATGGCTGAGGAAGCTTCCTCCTAGCTCCCAACAGGAAGAAGAACAGAGCTAAACTGAAAATGCTCAATTTATTCTTGCAAATTTAGCAATTGGGTAGGGATCACCAGAAGGGATTGAGAAAGGGAATGGAGAGTGTGACGCTAAAGAGCTCTATGTCAAGGAAAGAAACACCCTAGGGAATAAATAACACCCTCTTATCCCCACCCACAACAGATCCAAAAGCCTGCAGTTCCCAGTCTTTCTATCACAGAGCAACTTTTTTCCTATTGCCATAGGGCCTGTTTGTGCTATTGTTCAGATATATATCTAATACATAGGCTGTTATCTTTAAACAGTCTATTGTCTCTACTTACTTGTTTCATGGGCTATATGCATGCAAAACTATCTGCAAGTCTGGCAAAACATGCTCTGTCACTAGACTTTGCTGAGCCCATTAGACAAAATTAAACTGGTCTATGGCAAAGCACCTTTACCTTAGCCCCAGAATGCTAAGGTGTTAATAATGTAGCCCACAGTGACATGATCACTTTTCCCTTCCCACAGCCTGTGGAATTAAAATAGACAACAAAGTCAATGAGAGGCCATGCATGTGAAAGGCACTGCCATGCAATTAAGGTGCAGTACATATTAATTCTCCTTTTCCTTTCCTCAATGAGACACATTCTTAATACATTTGAGAATGGAAACAAATGAGTGGAACTTTATGCTGAAATGACCTTCTTTATTTAAATGCTTGATAATACTTGGAGGAGCATAATAATTATAGTTGTAGTTAGGAATAAGCCATTTTAAACCTTCCTTCTTCTCTATTTCTTAATGGAGGAAGAAATCATAAGAAATTCATCAGAATGAGGCCAGTAATCTTTATTTTACTATGTCCATTGATTCTGATTTGGGCCATATAGGTTCTCTGCCTTATTGTTTTAGATTTGTTGTTTGTAAAACAAAAAGCAAAAAAAAAAAAAAAAAAAAAAAAAAAAAAAAAAAGAAGAAGCAGCATGCTGGAATTATTAGCTTATTGGCACTGGGTAGTTAGAGAGCAAATAATGCTAATACAATAAATAATACTTCATTTGATACAAGTCTTTAGAGACTTATATCAAATCACTTTGCTAGCTTCAATAGCAACCTCTAACAACTTTCAGGGAGAGATACTACTTTTTGACTCAACAAGGATCCTTGATATACTGCCTATATTGGACAGCATATTAAAAATTAATGGCAGGCCAATTTTCTACAATTACACGTTTATCTGGGGAACAGATTGCCTGGTTTGAAAGATATCACTAACTTTTTGCTGTGCATTTTTTTTGCAATTTTTGTTGACTGAGTTTGTCAATGAATTTTTTTGACACAGAAGCATGTGAATAAGCAAACACACTTAAATGCATATGCAACATTAAATGATAACATTTTAGAATAAATTGAATTTATCTGTTAATGTTATCAATTTAAGAAGGGGACTGTGTGGTAGAGATGACAGTGGGATGCACTATCCAGACCCCCCGTCAAGAATGGAGGACTGATTTGCACAGCTGCTGAAAGTGATGCTGGAATCATTGTCTCACCCAAGGACACATCTCCTTCCAGAAACAGCCTACATCTGATGGCTGATCAATGTGGGGGCATAGAGACTAGATCCCCAGTCCCCATGACAGGATAACTTTATATTCAAAGTGCTGATGGAACGCGTGAGTGGATTAATAAAATGTGGTATATGTATACCATGGAGCACTACTCAGCCACAAAATAAAATGGTGATCTAGTATCTTTTGTAAGAACCTGGATGGAACTGGAGATCATTCTTCTAAGTGAGGTATCACAGGAATGGAAAAACAAACACCACATCTACTCAATACTAAATTGGAACTAATTGATCAACACTTAACATGCACATATGGAAGTAAAATTCAAAGGAGATCAGGTAGCTGGGATTGGGAAGGATGGGTAAATTCATACCTAACAGGTACAATGCACACTAACTGGCTGAAGGTCATACCCGTAACTTTGACTCAAACTGTATAAAAGCAAATTATGTAACCAAAATGTGTGTATCCCTGTAATATACCGAAATTAAAACAAAACTATAAAAACAACAAAAAACAAAGTGCTGATGGAAAAAAAAAAAAAAAAAAAAAACTTTGCCAACCAAGAACAATTTACCTGGGAAAGCCGTCTTAAGAAATGATGGAAAAATAAAAACTTTCCCAGACAAACAAAAGCTAAGGGAGTTCATCATCAATAGGCCTGCTTTACACAAATTGCTAAAGGGAGTTCTTTAAGCTGAAACAAAAGGCTGCTAATTAATAACAAAAAAATCACATGAAACTAAAAATTCAATGGCATAAGTAATACATAGTAATACTCAGAATTCTCTAATACTGTAAGGGTGTTGTGCAAAGAAATTTTATTACCATTGTGAGGTTAAAAGACTAAACTATAAAAAAAAGTCTGTAGCTATAACAAATTGTTAAGAAATACAAATTACAAAAAAAAAAGAGGAAAATTTCGACATAAAAATCATAAAAGCTGGGGAAGGAAGAAGTGAAAGTATAGAGTATTTGTATATGTTTAAAGTTAAGTTGTTACCAGCTTAGACTATTAAAAGAACAAAATGTTTTATGCAAACCTCATGGTAACCACAAAGCAAATACCTATAATAGTTGCACACAATAAAAAGAAGAGATTCAAAGCATTGCTACCACATAAAACCATCAAACCACAAAGGAAGACAGAAAGAGAGGGAAAAAGAAACAAAGAATCTACAAAAAACCAGAAAACAAATTTCAAAATGGCAGTGTCAAGTCTTCACCCACCAATAATTACCTTGAATATAAATTAATTAAATTCTCCAATCAAAAGGCATAGAATGGGTGAATTGATTAAAAGCAAAAAGATCCAGCCATATGCTTCCCAGAAGAGAGTCACTTTCCATGTGAGGGAAAACACAGATTAAAAGCAGAGAGAGATGGAAAAAAGATATTCCATGCAAATGGAAACCGAAAGAGAGCAGGGATACCTATCTTACATTAGACAAAAAAGACTTTAAGTCAAAAATAATTGTAAAAAGAGACGAAGAAGGTCATTACATAGTGATAAAGGGGTCAAGTCTCCAAAAGGACATAACGATTGTAAATACATATGCACCTAAATATATAAAGCAATTATTAAATGATCTGAAGGGAAAGATAGACTATAATACAATAATAACAGGGGACCACAATACCCCACTTTCAACAATGGACAGATTATTAAGATAGAAAATCAATAAGGAAACATTGGATTTGAACAACACTTTGGACCAAATGGACCTAACAGATATATACAGAATATTCCTTCCAACAGCGACAGAATACACGTTTCTCCAGCAGAGACAGAACAATTTACAGGATAGAACATATGTGAGGCCACAAAACAAGCCTTAACACATTCAAGAGGATTGAAATCATATCAAATCATATCTTTTTGGATCACAATGGCATGACACTAGAAATCAATAATAGGGGAAATCTTAGAAAATACAGAAATATGTGGAAATTAAACCACATTTCTAAACAGCTAATGGACTACAAAAAAAAAATCAAAAATGCACTCCATTAAAAATTTTTGTAAATGAAAAAAAGGCAATAAAAAATATCATGAGATAAACAAAAATGAAAACACACCATGCTAAAACTAATAGGGTGCAACAAAAACAGTCTTAAGAGGGAAATTTATAGCAATGAACACCTAGATCAAAAAAGAACACTGATGTCAATTAAACAATCTAATATTATACCTAAGGAATTAGAAAAAGAACAACAAACTAAGCCCAAAGTTAGCAGAAGGATGGAAGTAACAAAGATGAGAGCAGAAATAAATGAAAAAAAGGGATTATTAATAGAATAACAATAGAAAAAATTCAATGAAACTAAGAGTTGATTCTTTTAAAAGATAGACTATCTGGCAAAAATAGAGAAGAGACTCAAATAAATAAAATAAAAAATGAAAATGGAGATGTTACCACTAATATCACAGAAATACAAAGGATTATAAGAAACTGCTATGAATAATTATACACCAATAAATTGAATAACCTAGAAGAAATGGATAAATTCCTAGACACATACCTTCCAAGATTGAATCATGAAGAAACAGAAAATTTGAACAAATAACAAGTAAGGAAATTGGATATTTAGTAAAAAGTCTCCCATCAAAGAAAAGCCCATGACTAGACAGATTCACTGCTGAATTCTACCAAACACTTAAAGAATAAATAATACCAATTCTTCTCAAATTCTCACACAAAATTTAAGAAGAAGGAATGCTTCCAAACTCATTTTACAAGGTCAGTTTTACCCTGATACCAAAGCCAGACAAGAGCAGTATAAAGAAAGAAAATGATAGGCCAATATTCCTGATGAAGATAGATGCAAAATCCTCAACAAAATATTAGCAAACCAATCTCAACAACATCTTGGAAGAATCATTCCCCATGATCAAGTGGGATTTATCTCTGGGATGCAAGAATGCTTCAACATATGCCAATCAATAAATGTGGAACATCATATTAACAAAATGAAGGATATAAATCAAATGTTCATCTCAATACATGCATAAAAAGCATTTGACAAAATTCAACACTTTTTCATGATGAAAACTCTCAATATTTTAGGTACGGAGTGAATGTATCTCAACACAATACAGGCCATATATGACAAACTAGTAGCTTACTTCATACTCAATGGTGAAAAGTTTCTGTTCATGTCTTTTGCCCGCTTTTTAATGGGGTTGTTTGATTTTTTTCTTGCTGATTTGCTTGAGGTCTTTATGGATTCTAGTTATCAGCCCTTTATTGGATGTATAGCATGTAAATATTTTCTCCTATTCTGTAGGTTGTCTGTTTGCTCTAACGATTGTTTCCTTGGCTGCGCAGAAACTTTTTAATTTGATCTGGTCCCATTTATTTATTTTTATTGTTGCTGTGGTTGTTTTGGGGGTCTTCTTTGTAAGTTCTTTGCCTAAGCCAATGTCTATAATAGTTTTTCCAACATTTTCTTCTAGAATTTCTCTTCTAGAATTTTTTATGGTTTCATGTCTTAGGTTTAAGTCTATTATCCATCATGAGTTAATTTTTGTAAATGGTGAGAGATGTGGATCCTGTTTCAGTCCTTTACATGTGGCTATCCAATCAAGCAGGTGGGAGAAGGGAAGAAAGGATGGGTAAATTCACACCTAATGGGCACAATGCACACTATCTGGGTGATGGACACACTTACAACTTTGACTCAAGTGGTACAAAAGCAATTTATGTAACCAAAATGTTTGTGCCCCATAATATTCTGAACTAAATAAAATAAAATAAAATATTTTAGGAAAACAATAACAAAAAATGGTGAAAAGTAGAAAGCTTTTTCTCTAAGGTTAGGAACAAGACAATGATGCCTACTCTTACCACTTCTATTCAACATAGCACTGGAAGTCCTAGACAGAGCAGTTAGCAAGAGAAAAAAATGAAATCATTCTAATAGGAATGGAAGAGTAAAATTGTCTTTGCTGATGACATGATCTTATATAGAAAACCCAAAAGACTTTACCAATAAACTGTTAAAATTGACAAATCTAGTAAAGTTGCAGGATACGAAATCAACATACAATCAGTAGTGTTTCTACATACTAATGATGAACTATCTGAAAAAGAAACTAAGAAAACAATCCCATTTGCAATAGTAATACCAACGACAAAGAAATACTTAGGGATGAATTTACCCAAGAAGGTAAAACAACTGTATATTGAAAAATGCAAAAAAACTGATGAAATAAATTGAAGAAACTATAAATAAATGGAAAGATAAGCCATGTTAATGGATTAAAAATATTAATATTGTTAAAATGTCCATACTACCCAAAGTGATGTACAGATCCAATGCAATACCTATCAAAATTCCAAACTTTATTTTTTACAAAAATAGAAACAACAATCTTTAAATTCATATGAAACCACAGAAAACACTAAATAGCCTTGAGCAAAAACAAAAATGCTGGAAGCATCATACTCCCTGAATTCAAAATATAAGAATACACAAATAGGAAAAGGACACTTTCTTCAAAAAATTGTGTCGAGAGAACTACTTATCCAGATGCAGAAGAATGAAATTGGATCATTATCTCACACCATATACAAAAATCAACTCAAAATAGGTTAACGACTTAAATATAAGACCCAAAAGTATAAAACTGCTAGAGAAAACATAGGGAGGAAGTTCCATGGCATTGGTCTGGGCAATGATTTATTGAGTATGACTCCAAAAGCACAGGCAACAAACACAAAAATAGACAAATGGTATGATATCAAACTAAAAAGCTTATGCACAGGAAAGAAAACAATTAACAAAACAGACAACCCACAGAATGGGAGAAAATATTTGCAAATTGTATATCTGATTAAGTGCTTAATATTTTGGATAAAGGTTCTTCTAGAAAAAGAAAAGAAACTTCACAGCCATCAGTAGTAACTCCCCATCCCTCCATTGACCCAGCTTGAGGCAACCACAAATGTACTTTCTGTCTATAGATTCTGCCTATTCTGGTAATTTTACATATAGTTATCTTAACTTCTAAGGGAAACTATTTCTCAGAGCGGTTTTAGGTTCATAGCAGAATTGAGCAGAAGGTACCGAGATTTCTCACATACCCTTTCCTCCCACATGTATACCACCTCCCCAGCTTACCAACAGCCTGCATCAGAACGGTAGAATTATTAACCACTGACGAATCTATGCTGATGTATCATTATCACCCAAAGTCCACAGTTTACATTAGGGTTCATTCTTGGTGTTGTACATTTTATGAGTTTTGACAAATGTATAATATAATGTCATGTGTCCACCATTATATTAATAGTATCATACAGTGCAGTTCCACTGCCCTAAAAATCCTCTGATTTCTGCCTGTTAGTTTTCTTTTTTGGGTGAGAACACTGTTGAAAATTAGATTGTGCTGATGGTTGCATATCTGCGAATATACTAAAAACACATTGGGTTGTGCACTTTAAATGGGTGAACTGTATGGTACGTGAATTATATCTCAGTAAAACTGTTAAAATATTTTGCGGAAGAGTTTCATTGTTCAGATTCTTTCACTGCTCATATTTTTGGGGAAGCACAAACTCACAGAGTTCTGACTGCTGCCAATTATTAGTAAGTGACTATTTCTAATCTTTCCCCTTTCCCATCTAGTAAATGGGTCCTTGCTTTGCTTGCAATTTTTTTTCTCTTCACTCCCTCCTCTGAGGGTTAAATTGTAAGAGAAATTCTTTCCCTTTTTTCCCTGATGCAGGTTTAAAAAAGGAAAGGGGCTGCTACAAAAATAAGGCATGCATATTCTAATATTCTAGGGCTGAGGTAGGCATTTTTCAGATAATTTGAAGAGATGCACTAATGTTTCTATAGGAAATGGAGGGAAAAGGACTATTAAGTATTGTTCTGACCTAAGTATCATTTTCGTATTACTTTAGAAATGCAATCATGAATGTGCTTATTTTCAAATTACGCTTTAATTGCTAAATTGTGTTTCTTTAACAATAACTGGGTTATTTTTATTACGGTGTCAATATGTTTATAATCTGGGATGACTTCCTCTAAGAATAGTGGACTTAAGGTTTGGCCCTCTGCTGAATCCTGGAAAAAAAATTTCTCTAGACTTGGGCCACTTGTTTATTTTTTCCAGTTTGATCAGACAATTGAAACTGAAGAGCAAGTGAATAGAGAATTGTGAAAACGAAGCCAAGAAGTTATTAGAATGTCATCAGAACACCAGAAGAGATGTGATAATGTTAGAAGTGAAAATCATGGGAACATTTGCTTTTTTTGGAATGGAGGTATTAAACATAGAACTACATTCATGCAGTGTTTGTGAGTCACTAAAGTGAGAAATTAAAAAAAAAAAACAAAATTGAAATACCCTCAGGAAGTAGCAAACTGAGAATTATATATTTTTTCCCAAATATATTAACATAGACTCTTTTTAGTTGCCCACAGGTGGTTAATGCTAGGTATTAGAAAGAGATGTAAGCTGCATGATCTTAAACAATTTTCTTAATCTCACTAAACCTTTGGGGTTTTTGTTTGTAAACTAGGATTATACTAGAAATGTCATACAGTTATTGGAAGACTTAAATGGGATAATATATCAAAAGTACCTGGCATATAATAGTTGCTTAATAAATGCTAACTTCATTTACTCCCTCCTCCTTTTCTCTTTATGTAGAAATTCTACTAATCTCAAAAGAAGCCATACATTTACGTGTAAATCTTCCTTGGTTGAACACTGCAGGGAAAGATAATTAAGTTTAATCGATGAGCAGATATAAACACACATTAACAGATGCCCCATTTTATAGTGGCGAAGGCTGACTGCTTTACAAATGCTTCTTATAAAACATGACATTAATCAAGAGGACTAATTTTGGTGCCAATGTGATTTGAAGTGCTTCCACTCAAACTCCAACTAGGGAAAGTAATATATTCATAAACAGTAGCAATTGGGGCAAATCCCGTTGCTGATCTTACCTATATTAGCTTTTCTGCCTATGGGGATATGATTAATTTCAAAGTGTAACAAAGAGAATTGGATGCTGAGAGAACTTCAAATTTAATTTTTTGATTAGTTAATGCTTCAGCTCTTAGGATTTATGTTTATTCAAGTCATTTCCCAAATTACTATTTTGTGTGATCTGATCTGGAACATTCACATATACGAAAGCAGATGTCGTATTTTCAGCACATAGTCTCTGAATTCATCAGACAATAAAATTTAGTTTTATTATAGCACTTACCACATCGTATTGTATTTGGATGTTTACCTGCATGTCTGGCCATCCAGACAAATTCTAGGAAGAGGTAAATATTTACACATTATTTCCCCAATATCTAGAATCCTGCCTGGCACTTACGAATGGCATATATGGAGACGCAGTGGTTCAATATGGCACATATAGGGACATGGTTACTCAACAACTTGTTTGAGAGTATACTTAGAAAAGTTTTATTTGATATTAATTTATACCTTAAATACTTAAGTGATACTTACCAAAGTAAACATGGGGAATACAGTAAAGAGGAGCGATATCCTGACATAGAGATTGCACTCTGGTTATGCACAGAGAACAGTATCATGTTCACAGCATAGACTCTTGAGCCGACCTACCTGGGTTTTAAGCCCACTTCCCCTATTTTCAGCTGTGTGATCTCAGACAGGTTACCCTACCTCCATGTGCCATCTATTTTCTTCATATAAAAATGGGCATAGAAATATTAATAGTATCCTCCAAAATAGGTAGGACAGTGCCTACTACATAGTAATTTCTAAATTAGAGGTGGCTAAATATAATAAGAAAAAACAATTACAAAGAATGATGGGTGGTAAAAGGGGGCAAACGGAGTCTGTAGTAGACAGAAATCTAAGAATGACTCCCCGTGATGCTAATGGTTGTATGATCTCCTCCATTTGAGTGTGAGTGGAGCCTTTGCATATGATGAGATCATGACTCTCCTGATGATCACGTTATGGTGGAAGGAATTTTTGCATATTTAATTAAGGTTTTTAATTAGCTGATTTTGGATTACTTTAAAAAGAGATTATCTAGCAAACCCAATCTGATCATGCAAGACTTAAAAGCAGAGAATTTTCTCTGGCTGTAGGAAAAGGGGAAGTCAGAGAGCTTGACAGCCTGAGGAGAACTGGACTTGCCATTGCTGATCGGAAGATGGAGGAGGCCGCAGGTAGTGCCCTAGCCACTGAAAGTGGCCCCTGCCTGACAGCCAGCAGGGAAATGGGGACTTCAGTCACAAGACCACAGGTGCTGAATTCTGTGAGCAACATGAATGAACTTGGAAGCTGCTTCTGCCCTGGAGCCTCCAGAGAAGAGCCCAGCCAGGCCAGTCCACATCTTGACTCAGTTGTGTGAGTTCCTAAAAGGAGAACCCAATCAAGGCTGCTCAGACTTCTGCCCCGACATGGGCTATGAGGTAATAAATGGATATTATTTTAATTTTCTCAGTTTGTGGTAATTCGTTACATATCAGTAGAGAACGAAATAATACCAGGTCCTATGAAAGCATTAGCAGGTTCATCCAACTTAGTCTGGACAGATCCTTAAGGCTTCCCAGGGGCAATGATATGAAGTTCAGACATGACATATTAATAAGTACGAGTGAGCAGGGAGAAAGCAGTGCAGATGAGAAAAGTACATGCACTTGGAATGGAAATAAGGTCACATGATTGACAGGGTGAAATTAGCATAATTAACCAAATCTAACTGATAGGACCAGGATGGGTCTTTTGAGTCAAATTAAGACATTAACATTTTATCCTTTACATATGTATGTGATGTGTATGTACACGTGTGCATATAAGCCAAAGGTATGTGTTTGTATGTATTTATGTATCTTCGGAAAGCCACTGAAGGATATGAATAGTAGGAGGGGAATGTGATTAGAATTTCCTCACTTTCTCTGCTAAATATTTCCTATTACATTTCAAATGCATCTTTTTTTTGTGAAGCTTTCTGTTATCCTGAAGGCTAACTTGGTGACTTCTTCTTGTGTTCTTCTGTACTTCTTTCTAAAGTCTCTCATTCACTGAGCATTCTTTGCTTCAGGCAGTTTTAAATGTTTTACATGTAGTATTAACAATTCAAGTATTCATCATTACAACTCCATGAAACAGGCATGTGTAGGCAAACCCATTCTACTTATAGGAATGAAGAGCTGGATGCAGAAGATATTAGAAGTTATATAAGACTTCACAGCAACCTGTGGTCACTCTGTAGGTAATGGTCACCTTGCTCATGCATTATTATGGCAGATCAGTCAACCGGTATTTATGGAATGCTATTTCATAGCTTATCCAGGGCTAATTTTTGGAAGGTTTTGATGAGGCAGTCTAAAGGGAATCATCAGTTAGTGCATATTCCCATTAAGTAAGTAAATCTGATTTTAAAAAAGGTAAAGATTAATCTTGACAATTTTAATCAAGTTATCGAAAACATGAATTTTAGCTGAACACTTTCCCCAAACGTAAGTACACTTTTCCATCCCTCTTCTGAAACTGAAGATGACTTTGCATATTATTTTAGAGTCTTATTTACATCCAAACTCTCCCTGAAGCTCTTTTGTTTACTTTTTCTGCTATGAGAACATTTGAGAATTCTGCTAGGTATTATAGACACTTCCAATCAAGGCTTCATTGTGCACAATACATACTTGGAAAAATCCACACCTGATTTGCCAAAGCAAGCTGAGGATTGTTTTTCATTTCACTCAGATGTGGCATTTTTATTAGGTCCCAGATTGCTTGCTTTGCCTTAGACATTTTCTATGTTAATTAAAATGATGATGGCTTCACTGCTTAAATTCTTCTCTTTTAAATAGTTGGATAAAAGGGAGAATACCTTAGAGAATTTTTGAAACTTTTGTATTTTAACAGCAATATTAATATGTAATCTCATTTCTCCTTCCCATAACCACTGAAATTCCAGAGAGGTAAATATTTGGAGCCCAATTTATAAACTCTTGATTGACAATTGAAAAATTGCTTTTGTCAAATCAAAGAGCATTTTTTTAGGTGCCAACGAAATTAGGCACAATGCGCAAACCCTTTTTTGAATATTGCAGGATGATCTCATAAAAGAAAATGATTTAAAAAAATTTGGTGTGATGTTATGTCATAACATTATCAGGTGAAAATTTGAGTTTATTTGTAATTAGAGTGGAATATTAGGCTTTACAATCATCTTTTTACATTTAAAAGTAAACATTGATGGTTTAAAAAAACCCTCTTATATTCCTTGACACCAATTATAAAATTATTTCTTTTAGATGATGCGACATTTGAGTTTAGGGAGAATGTATTAACTGTATTGTTCTAGTTTTTATAACTGCCAAGCATCCCTACTTCCTTTCTAGAGACAGCAACTGGAGGCTTCTTCACAGATCTGGAGGTGTTGCCTTTTCTTTTTTGACCATTCCTTTGCAATATCAGGATTAAAATAGCACCTAAATGTCTTGACTCTATGTTTGCAAATCTGGAGCCAGAACCACTGCATAGCTCTTGCATTGACAGCTTTTGAAAATATCACGATAGGTTCTCCAAGTGTATAGGCTGGGACTGAATACCTGCTGGTCTTAAGCACAATTTCCAAGTCAATCCTCTGTTGACATTTGTTCTAGATCAGCTCATAAAATTTGCCCCACTAAGGCATTTGGTAAAACTGTCCATATGTGAAACTGCCTCCAAAGTACTGAGTGACTCTGCAAATGAAAATTGTATGGTTTTCGAAATGCAAACACCATGTAAGAGTTGGTTATTATTCATTCGTCTTTATTCCAGCTCATTTTTTCTCTGCTGAAATCTGTTTGGATAACCAAACCCTTCTTTTTTTTGCTTATCTGCAATTTTATATGTTGCTTCTAATGTTCTCCCTCTCTTTTATTTAAAGGCTCTTTTCTTTCAAACCATATCTCATTCTTATAAGAAATGAATACATTTTTAAAAGACAGAGAAACAGGGTAGGAAGGCTGATTTGGGTTCTGGAGGCTACAAAGGAAAAGGTTTTCACTGAATATTAGCTTTAAAAGACATCTTTTAAATGTATCTCAGTAAGTGGGGATTCTGCTAGTTCGATAGTGAATACATAAATAAGTAATAACTAAAAGTAACGAAACTTCTGCAAAATGACTCAGAATGAAGAAATATTTTCCGTAACGGCCTTCATCGTTCATTAAGTCTACCCAGTTCCTATTTACTTTGAGAGCAACATATAAGGTTGGATGTCTTGTATCATAGGAATATGCTTCTAGAAGCTGGGCATCAAAAGACAGTTTAAAATTCTATTTGTGTATATGGCAAGGACTTAGACCTTTAATTTTATATGTGCAAAATTGATGTTAGTTTTATTAAAATGAAAAATGCTTACTGATTATAGATTATGATGAGAACTGTTGTTAGGAGATAGGTAAAACACAACATTATATTCATAGCCTCTCTGCATTTAAGTAGTTCGGATTGTGCATTAGTTATCTGCTGCTGTCCAACAGTTTACTTACTATACACTCAGTGACTTAAAACAACATACAATTATAATCTGATAGTTTCTGTGGGTCAGGAGTGCAGGCATGATTTATCTGGGTCCTCTGCTTTGGGGTTTTTCACAAGGCTGGAATCAAAGTGTCAGCCAGGGCTGGTTCTCACCTGAAGATCCAACTGGGGAAAAATATGCTTCCAAGCTCATGCAGTGTTAGCAGCACTCAGTTCCTTGAAAGCTGTGAGACTGTGACCTCTGTTTCCTGCTGGCTATTAGCCAGAGGCTGCCCTCAGTTCCTTGTCATATGGGCCTCTCCAACATGTCCACCTCCTATATAAAGATAGAAATATATATTGCTTATTTGAAGCTATGTAAGTTTTGATTATAATTATAATTTTTGAGTCTGTTTCTCTTTCTGTTATGCGCACACACAATCACATGCATATGCATACCTCTTTGCTCTTTTGTTTGCTTATCAACTGTGCCTTTCCTAAGGTCTCCACAACCTATAACATTTCTCCTTTGGGTTGCAAGTGTTTTTCGTCTTTGAGGTTTGTGTATCTACACTTTATGTCACATGATCCCTTCGCCTTTGACTCCACCTTGCCTTTCTTATGGACACCCACGATGAAAAGGAGTAATCAAAGGAAAGAATGGCAAATATGGGACCTGAAAGGAAATCTCCTGGTCTAAACTAGTTGTCTCAGGGTGTGTCTATTAGCCTTAAATCGTAAAATGCTAAAACTTATGGCCTGCATATATCATGTTTAATTTTCATTTCTGTTTCATCCTGCAACAATGTTTATATGCTGGTTTTCATGCTTTAGTGGGACTTGCTGGTTAAGAGGCGCTATGCCTGATTTTGCCAATTGGTGGAGACTTCTGTTCACTAATTAGAATCTTGGAGTTCCTGAACACATTATCACAACAGAGAAGAAAACCAAGAGCTTTACAAAACACAAGATCCTAATTGTGCCCCAAAGAACTGTCCTCAAGTGAGCTGGCATTTGTTTGCATCACCTAAAAGCACCCTTTTTTTCTCTTTCCCAATTTACATTATCCCATAAAGACAAAAATTCTTTCTTCCTGAATAGAGTTTTGATTTCATGGCGATTCAAGCAAAATCATTAGTGAAAAATGATTGAGGAACAGAGTTGTGCCTACTAAAGGTGTGTGATAGAGATGTCAAGTAACCTCACTTTATTAATCATAACTTTAATATTTAATGAAACTTAACATGTCTCCTTCAATTAAACCATAATAATGTATATTTTTTTCCAAAATAGACTTTACTATTTTTCACCATGGAACATCCAGGTATAACGCAGACATGTTGAGGAAATCCAGATGATACAAAAACTTCCAAGTGAGAAATTTCAATCAGTAATTTAAATATTTAGTTAAGGTGATACCAAACATCTGGACACTTGGAAAACTCCAAATGACTGGCAGAAGTGTTCATGTTTTATCCACACGTCTTACTGTTTTGATGATACACTGATTAACTTTCTTCCAAGCACATACACTTGTTTCTTCTATCTTAAAGGAGGACTGAAGGATTGGGCGAGAAAATTTAAACAAATTTCTTTCTTTCTTCAGCCCGTCATTAAATTCAACAATGTGTGGTTTCCCCCTTAGTAGACGGGTGTAGCTTTGGTAAAGATTTGTCTGTTTTAACCTGAACACATCGTTTCTCTACATTCTCCAAATCATTATGAGCTTTCTGTAATTTATTAACTCCAGTTCTCCTGCATAGACCTACATTCCTATCCGGGTTACATCTCAAGGGAGTTCTCTCTGAAAATGAAGGAAGTGAGGAAAACCATCACATTCCTAGGTTGTATATATATATATTTTGCACACCATAATTTCAAGGGCAATAAGAAAGGCATGAATTGCCTAAAAGCATCTATGACTTACTATACTTGAGAGCTGCAACTTTATCCATTCAGTCTTATTTCAGTGCTGAAAGGTATTTATTTGTGCAGTTTCAGAGACATAATTCATCACTTGTCTTATGTTACTGAGAAAGAGTAAAGGCCAATAGATCATCACAGTAAGGGCCTAAACTACTAAATATAGTGGTAGAGCCGTTAGTTTTTGTTAAGAAAAGTCAGAATAGGAAAAAAAAAATGATGGGAATACTATTTTGTGTTCTGATTCCTCATAGGTGCACTTAAATATTGAGGGTCAAAGACGTGACTCTAAATCCTGTTTCAAATTTCCAAAGCTTCTTTTGAAGGCAGAGATCTAATCTCCTGAGAAACAATACTATGGTGGCAATTTCCATAAAAATCTATAATAATCTGATTTCCTTTTAGGGTATTCTTAACCTGCATAGGATAATACCTGGAAAGTAGAATATGAACTCTATGAACAGTAAATTAAAAGAAATTCAAAGTCTGCATTTTGCTTTGATTTGTCTTTATGGCAAATGGGTAAAATAATTTATTTCACATAAGAAGTTATTAAAAATATCAATAAAATGTTAAAGTTTGTATGTTTTGTTGCTAAACTGAGATTTCTAATATAGAATAATAAATGAGTGCTTATATTTTTTAAAGACCTATGATAGAATAATACCTTTTAAAAAGAGGTAATTACTTGTGAAATATTATTATGTTTAATTGTTGTGCATTAATGAGTTTCTGTTTTCTGATCCCCTGCGCATAATTCTTCTGTTTTTGTATACCATAATGAACCAAGTTTTTTTATTTCTTGCTAGGGCTATCACATATCCCATTCAATTCAATATACTTTTACCAAAATCTACTGCAGATACTATACCATGAGAATGTATTGTCATCTTCTCAAGTTTCAATCTTAACTGTTAATTTTTCCTCAATTTTTACAACTAAAAAAATGCTCAACATCTCTAATCATCAGGGAAATGCAAATCAAAACCACAATGAGATATCACTTATCTCCAGCGAGACTGGCCTTTATCAAAAAGTCCCAAAACAATAAATGTTGGCGTGGATGCGGAGAGATAGGAACACTCATACACTGCTGGTGGGACTGCAAACTAGTGCAACCTCTGTGGAAAGCCATATGGA
>RJWJ010026914.1:0-22649 GCA_004363605.1 Indri indri
TCAACCCCTTAGCCAATCAGCTTTTAGTTCTAATTTCAACTGCGTCCCACATCTATCCATTTCTCTCCATTTTACAGCACCTGATTCAGTCCACAATAGCATCACCCTGTTACTGTAGCAGATACTGTCTGCTCTCAGGCTAGTCCTTCTTCAATCCCCTTTTCCATGTTTCCAGGTGGATCTTTTCAAAATGCAAATCTGACCATGTCACCCTCATGCTTAAAGCCATTGGTGTGCCTGGATCCCAAGGGTTATTTTGACAATGTCTTTCCAGCTGTGGAAACTCCATGAAAGACTACTTTCAGATTTCTTGCTTAATTTGGGGACAAGGTGGAGTGTTTTTCTTTTTTGTGACAAAGAGATTGCATGGTGAAGATAGCAAGAAGAGAGACAGGGGGAAAGGGAGAGAAGGAGAAAGAGATTGCATGGTAAAGATAGCAAGAAGAGAAATGGGGGAAAGGGAGAGAAGGAGAAAGAGAGAAAATGCCACTAATACTGTTTGTGACTGCTCTGCGTAATCTGGTTTCTCGCAACCCAATTAGTATGCAGATCAGCTGCACAGGGTCCTGCATGCATTAGCAATTGAACACCAGCTTTCCAAGCCCTTTTCTGCTTCTTCACAAATCTACACACCTTCTGGCTCCTCTGACACAGCCTCAGTCCAGAATCCATTAACTGGAGATTTAGGCCATGAACAAAAATGACTGTGCATGCTCGTGATTAATGAGAAAGCTATTTCAAAATCACAAGGTGCCATACTGGCTAACTAATATTAATTATTTTTAATCATCATTATATTGAGAAACCATTTCTTCATAGCAGAAACAATTGTTCAAATTGGTTGGCTTGGGTAGGAAACTGTACTGTGCATCATTTTGAAAAGGAAGTATTTTCTGATGTCTCTGATTTATGAAGATAATCATAATAAACATAGCCAAGAGTATATGCTTAAGTTATTTGTATGTCTTTATTTAATCCTCACAACAACTCTGTGAAGTAGGTAAGACTGCAGTCTCTATTTTATGCATGAGAACACTGAGGTGAAGGGGTTAGATCACACAAGGGTAAGTGAAAGAGCCTGTATTAAAACAGGCTGTCTCTTGCCAGAGCTCACACATGAGCTCTTCCCCTATATGTACTGTGTTAGGAGAGGGGCTACTTGTCAAGACAGCCATTGGTTGTCACAGTCAGGGACACCCTGGCCTATGCTATGTGCTGAGAATTAGTAGGGCAGATGGGTTGACTGATGCTGTGCTGTGCAGGGTTGCCAAAAAAACCCCAGAAAGATAATATGTCTGACCCTGACCCCCATCCAGGATGAAGTCAGTAGTAATATAATGACCTAAGAGGTTCAATGCAATCTAGTTGATATGGAAGTTTTCAAGACTCTAATTTAAGGGACAGAGAATGGGAACATGGTCATGGGTACTTAGATCACCAGCAAACAAAATTTCTCCAATTTGTAGGCCATTGTGAAGGGAAGGTACCAGAAGCAGGGTCTGAGAAGAACTTGGCTGTGGGAGATAACATAGTGGTTCAGTGTACTGGCTTTGGGAGCCCCACAGGACAGAAATTCAAGCCTGGCTCAGCCATTTACACTGTGAAGTAGGGCAAGTTTCTTAATCTCTTCAAATTTTAGTTTCCTTATCTGTAAAAAGAGGCTAGAGAGGCTAAATCTCACTCCCCGAAAGAGTTATTAAGTGGATTAAATGAGACGAAGTTTATAACGGATGCAGAATGGCTCAAAGCAAGAAGTAGGCACTATTTAAGTGGAAGTGCCTTTTAATGACAATGAAGACAAGGATGATGATGAACATGGTAAAATACTGGGTCCCCCATAGACTAGTTTGGAGTTCAAATTTGAATCTCATCCCAAAGGAGAAGCAGAGTAGGTACTATGGATAAGGGCTACGGTAGACGGCCATGCAGTCAAACCTGTCACACCTAGTGGACGCGGGTTGGGAAGGCTACAACCTGACCTCCCATAAGCACCCTGGAGCCCCAATCTACATCCGCATCACCATAGGCAAGCTGGCAGGCTCTTTGCAAGTACCGGTTACCACTGGAGAAATACTACCTATGATAATGCCAAGCCCTGGTTGGGATGTGTGCTGGGTTATGTTGTCAAATCTACACAATCACCACTTCCTTCTAAGGGTGGGGCTGTTTCCCAGAATCCCTTTTGCTCTATAGCTCTGGTTTCAAGTTTACCATTGGCAGGACTTGCAGAGATCTCTTGGGAGATCTCTTGACTGTCAGGCATGGTGGCTTTGCAGATCTCTCCATGAGCTCCCTTTTTAAGGTTGTGCAGCCAGATGTGGTGGTTCCTCAGAGTTCCTCATGAGCTCTGCTTTCTCCACCCACTCTGGGGCTTCAAACTGAGGTTAATGGTTAATAATTTTCCTGATCCTCTAGCTGAAGCCTCCAGATCTTCGCTCTTCAAGCTTCTTCCCCCTTCCTGTAGGTTCTGATTCCTATCAAACCCTCTAGTGCCATGATATTGCAGTAGCTCAGTTTTTCCAATCAAACTGAGTATGATACAGCCTATTACTCATTTACTGCCTGGGTGGTGCTAGTTACCAAGAGGAGGAGTTGGAAAACTTTTTCTTAAATGATGATAGTAAACATTTTAGGCTTTGTGGAACATTCAATCTCTGTTGCAAATATTCAACTACTTAACTCTGCTGTTGTAGTGTGAAAGCAGCCGTAGATAATACATAACAAATGAATGTAGTTGTGCTTCAATAAAAATTTATGGATACTAAGATTTGAATGTTATATAATTTTTATATGTCATGAAAGATTATTCTTTTTTTTTCCTATTATTTATAAATGTAAAACCCATTCTTAGTTCTTAGGCTGTATAAAACCAAGTGATGAGCTGGTTTGGGCCATAGTTTGCCAACCTCTGATCTAAAGCAGGGCTGGTGGAATCACCCAGACCTGGATATAAACCTTTGCATGCCACTTACTATGCAATGTTGGACAATTTATTTATTCTCTGATCCTCATTTCTAAAATGCGGATATTTACATTGACATTGTAGCATAGGGTTTTCGTGAGGATTAAATAAGAACGTATTAATATGTGAAATCTTTTGCTGATTGCTAGTCACATAGTTCATGATCTATCATTTGTCACCATTAGTGTACAGGGAGCCACTGTTTATGTGGTTCTTGCAGCTTACTTATGCAATCACAAGGGAACTGAGGACCGTCTGCAGCCATTGGGACTTGTATTGTCTTTGCACAGTCAAGGTAAAATGATGTTGAGGCAAACAAACAATGAGAGAACTCCTAAGGCTTTTCAAATTATCCGCCGCACTTGAATTAAATATAATAATGTCAATAGAGAGTGCTCGTCAGTAATTTAATCATCAATCAAATTGTTACTGGTGATTTCTTCTGGTGCAGCAGTGAGGGTTAGGAATCGGAGGGCATAGGGATTAGAAAGATGATAGAGGCAGAGGAATGGAGAACTTTAACTTCATTATAAGACTGTTTTTCAATGGTAGACTTATGGGTGATAGCTCATTTCTTGGTATGTTTATTTCTCTTCAAATAAAATGTTAAAATTATGCTGTGGAAAAGTATTTAAAAATAGAAATACTTTTATAATATATTGAGTAAACATATTATAAATTATATAAGCCTGTATGAAAACAATTCCAAAGTGTTAAAAGTAGTTTGGCTACTATTTTTCAGCTTTCATCTCAAATGCTACCTTCCGTAAGAGGATTTTCTTGATTACTTCATGTAAAATAGCCACTCACCTCCATCCCTCAGTTACTGTGTCCTATTACCCTACTTTTTTCCTTCATAGCGCTTATTACTATCTGACATGATTTATTTGTTGCCCGCTTATTTCCATCTTTCTTCCATTAGAGTGTACGTACGTTCCAGGAGGACAAGGGCCCGGCCTGTTTCCATGAGACTCAGAATGGCATTCTTTTGACTGACACGTTACCTACCTCTCCTCTACTGGACAGGAAGGAAAGTAAAGCATCATTGTTCTAGAAGGTCAGACTGCTATGTCAGCTGCTGCTGAACTAGCAGTCTTCTTTGTGCCTGGTTGTATTCATTTTTTTTCCCCCTGATAACATTTAAGGAAAAGGAAACATCTGGAAAATTGGCCTGACCACAGAAAATAATAAAGCACTTACACTCAAGGCAGATGGTACTGTCAAGTAACAACATCTGGTGCCAAAATTTCAGCTGACAACAGGGGTAATAGTCAAAATATTTAGAGACTGTCCAAGTAGTTTATTTCAAAGTGTATCTTCATCACTACTGAATTCATGATTCAGTCAGCAGACAATGATTGACTTTTCCCTTTGTGCATAGAAAATCCCTGGACTCCTTTCATTCACTGAAAATGAGAGTCTCAGTGCTAGGCTCTTTTTGTAGGCCCCAAATGGGAGTGTTTCCCTGAAAAGCCTTTTAAGATGACCATACCTTAAGAAGGAAATGATTTTAAGATACTAGGTTTCAGTGAATGTCTTTAGCAATGGATTTGCTGGAAGCCCTAATCTTTTCTTCTGAAGGGATGTATCTTATTATCTTTGAAATCATCTCCAAATGTCCTATTACTATCCTGGAAATGAGGCAGAATGGTTAGAAACATGAGACATTTCACCCTAGAAGGCTTAGCCTTGCTGACTAATGCATTTGGTTGCCGAGTTAGGGGAAGGAAAGAAAGGCAGAATGGACGTCTGTCCCAAATTAAGCCCTTCATATAGATTCACTCATGGGTATTAGATGAGTCCTGGTTGCTTTTCAACAGAAGACACACCGTTTATTACATTTGGGCCTCACACATTCCTGGGATGTTGATGCTTCTCTGGTGTCTATGAGCTGATTAGTGGTTTTGATTAGATGAAATGAACCTACGTTTTATCTACCATTTCTTCCAAATCAGAATATCTTTTGAAATCTCAAAGCTATTCCTGTCTCATGAGAGAGATGTTCTTACATAAAGAGGAGAGTATGTAGGAAGTTGATCCCTTAAGGTCGACTAAAGAGAGCATGATTAGACTATTTTTTACTCCATGACCAGAGTAAGCAAGACCACAAATTAAAAATGGCATTATTATCCTATCTTTTTGAAAGGTCCTACTTGTAAAATACTGCAGCCCTCAAAGTTGAGAAAATGATGTTTTCCTCTTAGACTGGTTCCAGTTAAGTAGGTGGCACTGTAAGAACCAAAATCTGGAGGCAGACTTTGTCTAAAGCAGCCTCATATTATAAGGTTTTATTTTATGGTTTTATTGTCCAAAAATTTCTCTTCTTGTATTACGAAGTACAACAGAGAAAAGATTGTGGTGTTAATATTATATATTTTCCTACAGGGGTTTATCCTTCTTTATAGAAGTCTCTGAAACCAGATGTCTTTTTATAAAATTTTCATTTTTGAAAAATTTTTAATTGGTGCATAATAATTATACATATTTGTGGGGTAAATGTGATATTTTCATACAAGTTTACAATGTGTAATGATCAAATCAGAGTAATTGGCATATCTATCACCTCAGATATTTATCATTTCTTTGTGTTAGGAACATTCAAAATCCTCCCTCCTATTTTGAAATATACAATAAATTATTGTTAACTACAGTCACCCTACTGTGCTATATAGAACACTAGAACTTATTCCTCCTGTATTGTAATTTTGTACCCATTAAACAACTTCTTCCTATCCTCCGCTCCCCCCTAATCCTCCCAGTCTCTGGTAATCACTATTGTACCCTCTACTTCTAAGAGATAATTATTTTAGCTCCCACATATGAAAATATGTAGTATTTGTCTTTCTGTGTCTGGTTTATTTCACTTTATATAATGTCTTCTAGGCTCATCCCTGTTGTCACAAATGACAGGATTTCATTCTTTTTTATGAATGAATAATATTCTATTGTGTATATAAACTACATTTCTTTATCCATTCATCTGTTGATAGACATTTAGGTTGATTCCATATCTTGGCTGTTATGAATAATGCTGCAATGAATATGGGACTGCAGATATCTCTTTGACATACTGATTTCCTTTCCTTTGGATATATATCCCGTAGTGGGATTGCTGGATCTATGGTATTAAATAGGTCTAATTTTAGTTTTTTGAAGAATCTCCATACTGTTTTTCATAATGGCTATGCTAATTTACATTCCCGCCAAGCGTGTATAAAAGTTCCCCTTTCTCTGCATCCGTGCCAGCATTTGTTATTTTTTGCCTTTTTAGTAGTAGCCATTCTGACGGGATAAAATGATATTTCATTGTGGTTTTGCTTTGCACTTCCCTGACAATTAGTGACACTGAGCATTTTTTCATATACCTGCAGGCCATTTGTATGTTTTCTTTTGAGAAACATCTGTTCAGATCATTTGCCCATTTTTAAACTGAACTATTTGTATTTTTGCTGTTGAGTTATATGAGTTCCTTATATATTCTGGATATTAATCCCTTGTCAGATGAATAGTTTGCAAATATATCCTCCCATTGTGTATGTTATCTCTTCACTGTTTGATTATTTACTTTCCTTGCAAAAGTTTTTTTAGTTTGATATGACTTATTTTGTTTTTGTTTATTTTTGCTTTTGTTTCCTGTGCTTTTGAGGTCTTATCCAAAAAATTTTTGCCCAGACTAATGTTCTGAAGTGTTCTCCATATTTTCTTCCAGTAGTTCTATAGTTTTGGGTCTTACATTTAAGTCTTTGATCTATTTTAAATTGAATTTTATATATGGCTTATGGGCAGCATATACAGTTGGCCCTTTGTTCCCATGGGTTATGCATCCATGGATTCAACCACCCATGAATCAAAAATATATATATTTTAAAAAAGAGTGGTTTTGTCCGTACCGAACATTTACAGATGTTTTTCTTGTCATTATTCTTTAAACAATATGCCCCCTGTGTATTGTTTATTCACATATGAATTGAAATCATAAACACATAGACTTAATGGCCACTCACCTACTTCAGAAGAGTGGGTTTTGGGGGGAAAGGAGAGAGGGAAATAAATCTAGATAGAGTCACAAGGCATAATTCAACTGAATTAATAAATTTTAATCTTGAAAAAATATATGAAGCAAAAAAACATTTAAGATTGCAAACTGGCACTGCTTCTGAGTTAATAAAATGTTAATATATGTCTATATTTGAGAAGTAATAACTCTAATGTAGCTTTCGAATTTTTGAGCCACATCTCAAAACTAGCCCAGCTGCATGTAACCTACAGGTCGTGCATTGCTTATTTCTGTTTGGCTCAGATCCCTATCTCTGTGAACTCAGTCTGAGCTTCTCCTTCTTGTCAGGGGAAGCCCTGCCTGTACAGTTCCTACAGAACCAGGGCAAAATGTGAGAGTGCCTCTTTGTAGCCATGAGTTTGTGAAGCCAAAGAATCTGTATCAACAGTGTCAATGGATCACTATGTGGATGACATTATGGCATTATGGTATTGGGTAGTGCACAGCCAGTGCGACTGTATATTGTGGCCTGTCTATGAGAGTACGGAAGGGTCAAAGTCGAAAGAGAATGTCCAAACCTATTACACACCAAATAGGGAAAGACAACGGTGGGTATAGAGAGCCAGCTAAGCTCATCCTGGTCAAGAAGCAGCAGGCAGATGTGGGAATTTGGGATGGGCATCCAACACAGTACTGGGTTTCAGCTCAGGCTGTACCTAGTGGCATGCTGCAAGGGACTGGATCCATTTACACGGTCTGAAGTAGAATGACCACCTCTGCCCCATGTCCCTCCATTCTGCAAAGGGAGGACAGGGTTGAAATTTTCCCAAGTTTGCTTAGCTAAAGGAGTTAAAACATTTTAGGGTGTCTTGGAGACAAGGCAGGTTTCTTCTCTGGTCCTTCCAGTTGATATCCTTTCTGGAAGGAGTTATGATATTTGTAAGACTCTAGTGCTTCTTTCATGATTTTCTCAGAGGTATACTCTAACACAGACAGGGGCCAAATGCTGATATGAGGGGTAGAGGTGTTTATTGAATACAGCCAGATGCAACAGGGAATAATGAAAGATGGTGGTGGAAACAATGGAGTGGTAACTTGAGTCAAAAGCTATGGGTTTGCCAACTTAAGCTACTTAAAACAGTTATAGTCCAGCAGTAGTGTCAATGTCCCATTTGCATGTAATTTCTATAGCTCTGGTTGTCAGATCCCTCATACTACCTCTTGGAGTGCCTGCAGGGAAGTATACTAGCCACCACTAGCATTGGGGTGTAGTCCTCCTTGGGGTCAGGATGTATTTTTCTGGTTAGAGACAATTTTATTTTGCTTGGTTAAGATGAAAGACTTGAAAAAGGTAGTCAATGGGTTGTGATACGTTTTCTTCAAAGATGCCCTTGATCTCTCATTCCCAGGAGCAGTCTCGGATGGAATCAGTTTCTGAAGAAGTCTGTGCAGAAGTTGTTGACTTCTGCTTCTACTCCCCATTCTGGTCAGGCCTAGACTTCCAGGAAGAATTCCTGGAAATTCAGGAAGAACAATGCCATTCCTGGCTACACAAACCAACTAAATAAGCACCTTCCTTTTCTAAACCTTGCTCTTGATTTTGAAGATTTCCTTCTAAGCATTAAGGTTTGACTAGAACTAGTGACACAGAGTGAGCATACTCTATATGATATATTTCTTGACTCTGACATCAACCAGTAGAAGCCAGTACTCAGCAGAAGCAAGAGGTATGTAGATCCTGGAAACTCTTCCCAGCCCCAGATGCAAAAGACCTTTTTTATACCTACATTAGGATCAGGATCTTTCCCATTTTGGCATCATTCTTTGTCTTGTAGCACAAACCCCTCCCCAACCTTCCTCCAAAGGGAAGTTAACTGTGGCTCTGCCATTAAAAAAATCTTTATTTGTATTTTTTCCATTATAATACCATTTTCATAAAGTGAGGATCCTATGTTATGACAACTAAAAATGGAATATACATACAGCTCTCAACTTTATCTGGTTATTCTCTTGGGGTTAAAGTGACACACCTTTTCTTCCCCTGTTTTGTCTCTGTTCTACCACAAAGTCTGACTTACTTAGACAATTTCTCTCAAATTTAGTAATTTCACTCCTATTTCTTTTGGCTAGACTCTGCCCTTCCCTAGATTTTCTTTCTGCTCAATATTTCACCCTCATGATATCTACCCACCTTTTACAAATGTTCTCCTATTATTTTCTTTTACAATAAGGATTCCATTCGTGATTTTTCCCCATCTGCTTTTCTCATTTCATTTTTACTTTGTATTGCTTTGCTGCTTTAATACATTACTATCGCAATAGCCACATCCCCTATTATTAAAACTCCTCACACTAAACCATGTAATATGCAACCTCTAATCCTCTCTTTCCAGGGTAATCTCTTCTTAACCAGGCCCAGGTGCTGGATTCAGAAATAACATTGTCCCGTTGCCAGATAGAGTCATGACCTAGTTCTCCAGCCCATTGTTCCAAAGGTTGCCATGTTACCACGGTTTTTTTGTGATTCATTGGCTCCTCTAATTACAACTCTATGTTATTCTTATAATAGGTACCAAGGCTGAGGGTAGTTCTCCATAACCACATCCTGGATATTTCTTCCATTAAGGACCATGTATTTTCTTTTTTGTGGGAACAAAAATGTGGGGACACACATCCTGAAGGAGATGTCTAGACCAAGACAATTCCATGTGCAGTGTTCAAACATGTCCCTTCTGAGGTAATGCAAAATCAAAATCATAATTCTGATTCCCAATAGAAAGACTTCTTTCTTTCCCTTATCAATGTTAGCCACATGACAACACATTCCTGATCACTGGTCTCATAACCAGATTATATTTTACACTATGAGATCTCATGCCACTTATCTGTATTTCTGAGTTTGATCCCAGGCAACCTAGCATGTAATCCATATGAACATGACCTCATAGGTCTGTAAATATCAGTCTCTGATTGCTCTTGCACATCTTTGCAGATCATGTAGCCAAAGAACAAGTTAGTCCATCCATGGAGCCCCAGGTGGGTTACCATGATTCAGTTACAGAAAACACAGCAAGAGCCAAACATATTACCAAGCTCCTAGAATCTCTTTATACTGGCTATCATTACCATAGATGGAAGACTCAGGTTTTAAATTTAAGAGCTTAGCAAGGTCAAAGTTCTACCAAAATCATGAACCTATGCACTTCCAAAGTAGTAAATATATTTTTAAAAATATTAGTTTCATACCTAATTTTGAATATATTTTTTCTATGATATATAAGGTGAAATTCTCCTTTGACCTCCATCCCTAAACCTGGTCCCCCATCAGCTTTCCAGTTTTAACTACGGTATCACTTTTTTTGGTGTTTATTTTCAGAACTTTGTCTATAAATTTTCATAAGTGACCATATTACCCATAAATAATACATAATTGCATTCTGCATTTTGCTACTTTTTTCCCAAGATGCCTTTACTGATTTTACCATGTTAGCATGTATAGATTATATTAATTACAATTAGATTCAGCAGGTAATAGAAAGCCCCAAATAACTCTGGCTGAAGAATATAAAAGTGTATTTCTCCCTCCCACTTAGGAAGTAGAGAGACAGTTACCCTGGGGCTGCTTTAGTGTTCCATGGTGTCAGTGACCCAGCCTCCTTCCAGCTTGTTGCTCCACAGCGTGTGGCATCCCTTCTCAAAGTCACTTCATGATCCAAGATGGCTCACAGTTCAAGATTGCCTGAGTTCACAGTCAGCTGGAATGAAGATCTTTAAGAACATTTCCCTGAATTTATAAACTCCATTTGTACTTATTACCATTGGCCAGAACTTAGTGACATTGTCTAACTTCCCATGAGTATAGACAATGTTATCTTTTAGATGGCTACATCCCTAGCTAAAATCTTGGAGTTCTACTACTGAAAAACAGGGGAAGGACAGTCATTTGGAGAAAACTAGCAATTATATAAAACCACTTTTTTTGACTGTTGGGTGGTTACGGTGTTTTGATCTCTCTCTTGATAAGAAAGTAGCTGGAGGACAGAAGAGAGAGATAAATTCCTGGTATTTGTTGTAAATACTAGAAATTACTAGCCATTCTCGATCATGTGTTGTGAAATATTTTCCATTTGCTTTTCCAGATTCCCTCTCCACTTTCTCTTACTCCCTATTCTCTGCCTGCCGAGGCTGTCTGTGTGTTCTCTTCTCTATGTGGCTTCC
Organism: Indri indri; assembly: GCA_004363605.1. Taxonomy (NCBI): domain Eukaryota; kingdom Metazoa; phylum Chordata; class Mammalia; order Primates; family Indriidae; genus Indri; species Indri indri. The sequence goes on from RJWJ010026914.1 coordinate 11,178, forward strand.
TCCCCTTGTCCCTTTGCCCTTTTAAGCCTGCAAGTATAGTCTCTTCTACTGTTACTAGCTCTGGGCTACTGCACTGCCCCTTTTGGTTTCCTTACGATTCACCCATACCTGTATAAAAAGATAAAAATTATCCTAATTTGAATATGCCGAGTAATTCCTCTCAAGACTAATAAAAGTACTGAGGTCTGAGGTGGTTGTTCTCTAGTATTCCAATAGCAAACCTACTTCGTGCTGTGTTAGCTTTCCACCTGGTTCTTGTCACTTATTTGGGCAACTTGTTTGAGCTCTATGGGGTTTAGTTTTTTCACCTCCAAAGTATGAAACTGTCTGGAACAGTGGTTCTCAAACATGAGTGTACATCAACATTACTTTGAGGGTTTGTTAATACAGATTCCTGGGCTCCAGTCCCAAAGTTTCTGAATTAGTAGTTCTGGGCTAAGAGTTTATATTTCTAACAGGTTTACAACTGATGCTGATGCTTCTGGTCCAAAGACTACCCTTTGAGAACCACTGGTCTAGAAGATGATCTCTAAGAATCCATGTCAGTATTCAAAGACCTAATTTCAACATTCCAATGTAGCATAACTTCATTTAATTTTTCTCATGGATGACATGATTCTGCTGATTATCTTTTATAAGATGTTTCCAACAGTAGTAACTGCAGATAATGTACCATGACTGTCTGAATAAGATGGCCTTCATGTTGAATTACTCAGCAAAATAACTCAAAGTATCCACGCTTGAAAAAGTAAAGTCATTCAATACCAGTCCTAATTTTAAAGCACACGTTCATGAATTTCCCAGTTCTTCAGTAGGTTTCAATATCTAGATGTGTTAATTTTTCTCTCACTTTTTATTTGGCTTGCCTCTGAATTCTGTGTTTGGTTAAAGAATGAAAGAGTAAAAGAATATGTTTTCAAAACATTCATTTTGTTAACCCTCAGTAGACATTTCAGAGACTATATAAGACAATTGTGTCTTTATTTGTGGTAAAGAGAGTCAGAAAGAGGTCTTGGGGGTTGGGCCCAGAAAGGAGAAGGAACTATGAAGTATAATTGCATTTTTCCCCATTTTTTCTACTTGGTAATTTAGTGGAACTAAATAGGAAGAAATGGTTGGGGGCTATAGATACATATGGAGGAGGCTAACAAATGTAGAACAGACATATAAAGAACACAATAAATCGCTTTTCCCTTCACAGGGCTGATCAGCACCCAGGAAGTTTGACAATATAAACTGTATATTTTAATATATGTATTTATAAATACATACCCAAATTATACATATATAATGGATGCACATGTATAATGTATGTAGATATGTCACAGAACTGACAATATACTATTATTTTAGAATTCTTTATGAACAGCAACAAAAGTAATCAGTTTAATTCAGGTGATTAGGATTGTTGCAGTTTATAGTCATGGTTCATTCTACCCTGTATTATGGTTATGTAAGTGCTGGTAATTTTTGTGGCTAAGATGGGTCAACCCTATGGTCCCAGGGGGTGGTAGGTACCTGAGAACAGCCTACACAGGGCAGATCTGTCAGCAGCCAAGTGACTACATTGTGGGGCCAGCAGACGTTGTTTATGGAATTCATGAGGAGGTGCCTCATGGACTTCAGCAAAAAAGTGTCAAAAGCCACAGACAGACTAGGGACCAGAGGCAATGGTGAAGGTAGCATGATAAAAAGTTGAAAAGTAACTGCTCTTCTAACTTCGCTATGGCATTTTCACCTACCACTCCTTATCATGGCTGGATTTCGTGTAGGTTCGCTTTTGTCCTGGGCCAGTTGTACCTAATAATTAGTAAACATGTTTTAGCCACTTAATAAAGTCTAGGACTGTAGACTGAGATTTGTACCTGATTTTTTTCTTCTCTGCCCAACATCTCCTATTAAGGTTCCCAGCATATACCAGGTAGTCAACAAATGTTAAAGGCTAAAACATACATAGTGCCATGCAGGGAACTTTTTAGGCCAGTTGTGTGAAATGTTACAGTTCTAACAGCCAGAGAAGCAATCTCTTATTTTGTTTTAATTTACTGATGCTATTACCTATCATGAACACTGAGTTACATTGTACAATTTTTCAATAATGACATGCATTTCAGTCAGTTGTGTGTTTCAGATCTTTGCTGGTTATTCAATTCCTGTATGTTACATCCAACCACTGCCAAATTGAGCTCATTAGTGTGAATTTCCTATTGACATTGAGCTCAATGCCAGCCTCTTAGATTTCTGCCAATCTTTAACTATCTGGACATTTATTCATATCTTACCTGTTGGTCCATGAAAGGAAAGAAAAGAGACACACAGAAGGATAGAAGCAGGCATATAACAGACTGCCTTATGATTTCTAGTTTCTAAAGTCTGCTATCTTGGAAACCAAGTAGACAAGCCTGTGTTTTATTAAACCAGACTAAATCTTACGTAATAGGTTTTATGTCCCAAACTCAAAATATCTCTGAGTTTGTGGTGAAAGAGATGGATACTCCTCCAGTAGGATCTGGTCTGGAATAGTGTCTGGGGCCACTGTTCTAGTGACACAGGAAAATTTTCTGATGTTATATATTTCTTTACTCCTTGCCGCCCTGCCTTTCATTCTGAGGTAGGATTGTAAAAAATTCCACTTTACCAAGAATAATTCTGGATTTGGTTGCAAGGAAAGAATAAAATTTGAACTTGCTTAGAAAAAAGAGGGATATATTATAGGATTTAATTAATTCATTCAAGAATATGTAGTGACTGTCTACTATGTGCCAGGCACTGTTTTAGATGCTGGGGATATGTTGGTAAACAAAAACATAGAAATTCTGGCTCTCCTACAACTAATGACATCCTGTGTCATCACCAAAGGGCAGGGTTAAGGCTGAGGTTCCGAGAGACCCAAACCCAACATGTCTTTGTTTATTGCCTCTACTTCTGTCACTGTGCTCCTTTATTCTTCTAGATTAGATTCTTCCGCATGTTGGGGAACTTGGCTGCAAATAGCACCTGGGCCTCCCATCTCATGCCTTTGCCATTAGAGGAGAACCATCCTCTTACCTACATTCTTAGTGTGAAAAACTTCTAACTGGCCTGGTTTGGGTCACACGATTAAGTCACATGCATATTTCCTGCCCTAAAACTGTGGTCAGCAGGGTTGGTAGCATCTATAACTGGTTGGTTATCCACTATTCAATATTAGGATTGGAGGAAGAAAAGTGCTTTCAAAGAAGAGGGATGCTATTCCCTGAAAAAAGTAGTAGTGCTAAGCAGATAAAATAATAGCAGTCTATGATGACATTCTCTCATGATACGTGCTATATTCATTTCTGTATTAAGGTTACTCTGGGCATGATTTGTCTTCCTACGATCCTAGGGGACAAAGACTGTTTCATTCATCTGTGTTTTCCTCAACTCAAGTAGTGTAAAACCTTGCTCATAATAGATGCTTAGTAAATGATTGCCAAATGAATAATAAATCACCATGGTTTGTTGAAATTTCTCCACCATCTTGGAATACATCATGAATTATAATGAAAGCTAATGTTTACTGAGCACTTAGTCTTTGTCAAGTGTTATACTAAATGCTTTACAACTATTCTACCATTTAATCTGTGTAACAAGTCTATGCTGTGGATATATTTTAAAATTATTATTTTTATATTTTGGTGGAAAAACTAAAACTTGACAAGATTAAGTAAATTTATTTAAAGTTAAACAAAGTTACACTCTTCTACACTGATATATCTAGACCTGCCTCATTTTTTTCCCATCAGCTATTCCTTAGGTATTTTCTTACATATTCGCCATTCCTATTGATGGTGTCTTAGATTGTTTTCAATTTAAAACTGGAACCAGGATTTGAACTCAGGAATCTCTGACTTTTGAGAATCTTCTGCAAACCAGAAAGCAGTATTTTTTTTTTAATTCTCATTTTATTTCTTTTATCCTGACAGATGCATTTTATGCCAATCTCTGTTCCTTACTATTTTAGCATAGGAATTAAAGAGCTTAAGAAACATAGTAAAATTCCTAAGGAATACTATGCAGCTGATTAAAAAGAATGAGGCAAGTCTGTTTGTATTAACATGGAAGAGTTTCATGTCCCACGGATCAGTGAACAAAAACAATGACAAAATTCAGAAAGATATGTATAATATTATTCCATTTATGAAACGCAAACACCACAAAATGTATGTGTTTAATGTATATATTCTAGAGACAGGGAGTGGAGAACCCATGTGATATAGTAGGAAGTGGGAGGAGCCAGGCTTGGGGCTAAAGGTCAAAGAAAACTTCAGGCATTTATATGATAATTTGAAATTTTTAGCAGAGAAATTTTATTCAAATATTGCTGTTATTTATTTGAAATAGAGTAGGGAACTTACAAACTTTGTCAAAGTTTTATTAATGAGCACATTTACCAGGGAGACATTGGGGTCTACATTAGCAAGAATTATTTAAGAATCCATTTGACACTGTGAAAATTATACCAATCTTACAGTCTTAGTCTGAAATAGGAGGTGGGAGAAGAAACAGTTTTCCTTTGCCAAAAAATATGGATTTGTCATTTGTGGGCATATGTTTCTCTTATTGAAGACTTTGTAACCCAGTGGAACAGATGAGTATCATTAGGAAATTCAGAATGTTCATTTGTGGAATTCTCACCAGTCAGTATCTTAGCTTGAGCCACTTGAACAGACTCATGCTAGAGAGTTTTTTTTGTTTTCACGAGAAAGTAAATATATTATTCTAAGAATATTTTCCCTTCAATTATCAGTTTAATTTATTGGTTATCCATTGGCTTCTTTCTCTGGCTTGCATCTGTAGTTTTCTATAGCTCGTCTCAAAATTTTTATCTAATTTTTTTATTTGCTCCAATTTACATTTCCAAAGGCTTAATTATTAAATTGATTTTTGCTGTGATTTTTGAACTAGGTTTTCTTGGCGTTCCTGTTAAAAATAATGGCAAAGATGCCTCATGAAGAATTAAATAAAAACCCTACATATTTATTGACTTAGTTCAGCCTTTTCTCACTTCAACCCACTTGCCCAGCAGTCCTACTTGGACTGATGATTCAAAGCCCCTTTGAAGTAAACTGGACTTATAAAAATGAATATAAAATCTCTCTTGGTATTTTCCAAGGCAGTTTTCTTAACTACATTGTATAGTTCCAATCCACAATTAAGACCTTAACATTAGATGCAATTTTTTCAGACAAAACCAAACTCGAAATTACCTTTGTTTGAGAAGGAGGCTGCTAAGTTGGAAGATGCTTTCCTCACAACCTAGGTGTCGCCATCTCCAGCTGTGAATTTTCGCAAGTGTTTCACATTTCCCTTGGCAGTGTTATCCTTCATTTCACGTTGGCTCCACTGTGCGAAAATCAAAGCAGGCAAACACCACAGGATCCTAATAAGTTTCTCAGTTTTGCAAGTGGTGTGACTTTTCTTACTGTGGAACAAGATAGCAAAATTAAACTCTAAACAACAAACATATTTCCACCAACAAAATCTGTAAAACTATGCAATGTCAACTTCAACTCCAAAAGCCTTAATTTAGCCCACTTGAGAAACTCATCTCCTACTTCTTTATTTCTTTTTGTTACTTAAGTCTCTCTTAATCTCCTAGAAGGCCTTTGGGTTTCAGGTAGAGAAAATATTTTGAAAACATATGATGAAGAGATTTTTGTAGGATTGATTGCATGCATATTGTGAAAAGATGGGGATTCTACCAGTCAAATCATAATCTGAGGAACCAAATGTAAACGGTATGCACAGAAGGACTTTTGATCCCTCTTTTCTTCTAAGGATTTATACGGCTTATAGGTTTTAGGCAGAAGAATGCACAAAATGAACAAAGAATATATTCATAAGGATATATATTCTTGTTAAATTTTTCTTCCAAAGAACAGACTCATTGCTATAATTTGGATATTTGTTCCCTCCACATCTCATGTTGAGATTTGAAAATTTGATACCCAGTGTTGGAGGTGGGGCCTAGTGGATGATGTTTGGGTTGTGGGAGTGGATCCTTCATGAATGGCTTGGTGCCATCCTCACAGGAATACGTGAATTTTTGCTGCTCTATTAGTTCCTGTGAGGACTGATTGTCAAAATGAGCACCTGCTCCCCACCTTTCTCTTGCTTCCTTCCTCTCTTCCTGTGATGCTGCTCCACATTGCCTTCTGCCATGATTGGAAGCTTCCCGTGGTCCTCACCAGAAGCAGGTGCTGGTGCCGTGCATTTTGTACAGCCTGCAGAACCATGAGCCAAGTGACCTCTTTTCTTTACAAATTATCAGCCTCAGGTATTCCTTTATAGCTGTGCAAAATGGACTAAGACACTCATAAAACTATTGCCTTATGAAAGAGGTGGATTGATCAATAATCACTGAACTAAATAAAGTTCAAAGAAATGCTATTACATTTAGCAAATGAAAGAGATATAAAAATATTTTAATAGAGCCAAGTGCAATGTAGATTCTGGAAGCTCATACAAAGAATGTATAAAATATCTAAAAGCACATAGATAAGAATATTACCATTTTGAAAAACAACTTACTTAGACAACCAATCTTGCCAGTATTTACATGAAAATGAGAAAAATTTAAGGAATAGAAGTGACTAAAAGGTTCTGCTAAATATTACCTACTTTGGAAGGTTTTCTCCACTTCTGTATTTTCACACTATCTTCTGGTCACCTTTGGTATTTTGCACTTAACTCCTTAATACCTCTTAATTATAATTTTTTTCTGGATCATTTTTTGTTTACTCATCTGCTTCTTATATTAGATAGGGTGATATGCCAAGACTGAGATTCTACCATATCCTCTTGCTGAGTGTGATGCCTGGGAGAGTTGAATGCTCAAACTGTTCAGTGAATAAATAAATAAATGGTGACATGACTTGTTGCCAAGTGCTGGATTCAGATCTCAGGACTCTGTCACTAGCCATAGATGAAATCTCTTCACATTGGCCTCTGTTTCCCTTATCTGTGAAATGAGAAGAGGTATCTGTTGTTTTTAAAATTTTAAGGTTCTTAATCCTTTCTTTATATGTATTAAACAGATTTAAAAAAATCTATTTTGCTTGAACCGGGGATTGAATTGGAACAAATTAGCTTAGCTTGGTGGCTTCAGGCAGGTCAATTTGAAATCCTCGGATTTCTGAGGACCCTGTGAAACCAATCTGTTATTTTAAACTTGGTGTAGATCATTGATATACAAACATTGCCTCTGGAATAATGCTACTGATAAAGTCTTATTCTGTGATTTCAACTCAATGCTAAAGTGAATTCAATGAGAATAAAATGGGATGGGTTGTATTATAAACTGCAATGGATGGATAACTCTAGTCTCTCATCCCTTAAATCGAAAGGGTGAGTTGTCACCCTTTAAATGACGATTGTTTGCCCCACAGGAAGAGAAGTAGAAAGCCAAAATCATTTCATCAAAACAAGTCAACAACCAATAAGGATAACATTAGGCTTCAAGGTTTCCTTTTGCCTGAAATTATCTGGCTTGGTGCTACACAGTAGATTTACTATCAATTTTTCCATATTGACTCGTGAGGAAGAGTCTCAATTATAAAAGATTCAGTTCTCTTCTGATTTTTTTCTGTTAGGGAAGGTTTAACAAATTCACATACAATAAAAACACACATTTGGGCTTGGAGGTGAATTGAATTGAGACCACTGGCAAAAGAGTCACTTTCGATTTTTCTTTGCTACTTTAAGGAGAAATTTTTTTCCTCTTTTTGTTCCACTGCTTTTATATAAATCTGATTCCTGCCAACCTCATCAATCTTGTCTCTCACTACTCCCCACGCCCCACACCTTGCTTATTCTGCGCCAGACACTGGCCTCGTTTTCCTCGAATGCTCCCCAGGGCCTTTGCATTTGCTGTTCTCTCTGACCAGGTGCTCTTTACTTGAGCATTGCTTGCTCCTTCTGTTTTTAAAATTTCCATTTAAATGCCACCTCTTCAGGCCTCCCTTGCTCACTCTGTTTCTTCATTCCCCATTTCTCTCTAGCTCCTTTTCCTAGTTTATTTTTTTTCCATAGTACTGATCACTACCTGATAATTATTACTTATTTTATACATGTATTATTTATTTCCCCATTAGCATCTCAGCCAGCTTCATAAGGGAGGGTTTTATCCTATTCGCCACAGTATTCTCAGAATCTAGAACAGTACCTTGCACTGTTGTATGGAAGGAAGGAAGAAGGGAAGGAAAGAAAGAAGGCAGGCTACCTGCAAATCTCTAGCCTACTTAGAATGACGGGTGATCTGGTCTGAGAAAGAGCATCTGGTTGAAATAATGGCGATTTTGGTGATGAAGGGGAAAAGGAAGTACATTTCATGTTAAGAGACTCTTGGATTTTGTGGAAGACTCAGGAAAAATCTTTTCTTTAAATGGATTTTCTTGCTACATGGGAATTAGCAGCATGAATTTATTTGGCAAAGTATTATGGAGGTAATTATATATTTCCCTTAAATAATGAAAGAAAATTCTTTGAACCTTTTGCTTTTCTACGACTTATATCAGGCTAAATATCTCTGCATAACCTGTATTCAGTGGTAGTTATTAGAAGGACCTGGTGGCATGGCGCTGTGCTAGTGCTATGGAGAACATGAAGACATCCAAAGAGATTTCATGTACTCTAGGAGTTTACACTCTGCTTGGGGAGACCAGACTCTCATTTGCAGCATCTAAGACAGTGCATATATTATCAAGTACTGCAGTCTAAAAATACTGGAGAGATGCGCAGGATGAATGTGACACTTGTGGGCCAGAAAGGTAAGAAAGCCTTGTAGAGTAGATAGGATTTGCACCATGCCAGGAAGGAAAGGTAAGATTCTGCTGATTGAGAGAAATAAGGATGATGTATAGTCTGAGACAATGTGCAAAGGTGGGAATGCCTGATGTATCTGAAGCACCAGGAGGGCAAGCTTCTCTGTCCTTGGCTGCCTCATTAGCATGGAAGCAATTGCCTCTTGGTCCACCATAGAAATCCAGTCCTACATTTCATAGCAGACCTTGCCATCCAACTTCTTTCTCAACTTGTTAAGTTGGAACGTCTCTAGTTTGAGACATTATTTGTTCTTGAGCAAAGGTACTCACTGCATGGCACATGGATCTTCCTTTTCTAGGTGTAGCTTGAGCACTTTCTTGTCTCAGGTATGTGATGTTGGCTCCATCATACATCTTTACTTTGGAACTCTACTGCCATTGGTGGAAAAATGAAAGATAAGTACTTTCTTAATGTCTGTCTCTAGGAAGGTGATGTGGGACTCTAGCTCAGCTAGTAAGGTCACCCCATGAAGGATTAATCCATTTGGGTGCTGTAACAACATACCACAGACTGGGTGGCCTATAAACAACAGAAATCTATTTCTTACACTTCGGAAGTCTGGGAAGTCAGATCAAGGCACTAGCAGATTTGAGTTCTATGGAGGGCTTGCTCTCTGGTTCACAGGCTTTTGTGGGCGAGTCATCTTGTTCATTGATAGGGCAAGGCAACTCTCTGGGGCCTCTTTTATAAGGGTACTAATCCCATTCATGAGGGTGGAGCCCGCATGATCTAATCACCTCCCAAAGGCCCCATGTCCTGATACTATCACCTGGGGGTGAGGATTTCAACATATGAATTTGGGGAGGGACACAAACATTCCGATCAAAGCAGATGAGGTGACAGAGTATCTCAAAATCAAAGTTGTGGGGAGCATTGAAATAAAGGATGTCTTGGGAGCTCCTGCCGATCTTCCAGTCATGGCCTCATGAAGGGTTCTGAAGCCAGCTGGATCAAGCTTGCTTATCACATGCCTCTCCCGCCTTGGAGAATTAAAGAAATTCATAGCCAGATGTTGCAATTTCCCTGCAAGGTTCTGAGTGACAGATGATTCCCAAATTAAAAAATAGTACACTGTGCCTATTTGCTGTTTCATTTTTTTTCAATGAAGCAAGAAGAGCAATTATTTATTCATTTTTAGAGCAAAATCACTAACCCTGCACACCATCACCTGAGAGACAAGTTGTATGATCTAGGAGTAATTTTGGCTTCAGTGGTGGTATTAGAACCATAAAATGAATTCAATTCCAGATTTACAGCTTTGAAAGAGAGGCTCGGGATATTTTGTCATATATCCTGACTTCCCTCTATTTTTCCATCCAGGGAAGGTTTCCCACTTATTTTGGCATCTTTGCACCCTCACTATTCATTTCTCAGCTTCCTGTGGAGAGGTGATTGATGTCCATAAAACCTGGCTCCTCTGGGCATTTCCAATGCCACCAAAGAAGGCAGGGGACAGGGTTTTGAAAGACGGTGTAGAAGACACTATCTCACCTGCATCTGTTCATGCCAGGGTCAAGTTAGTGGTTAAAAACGTCATTTTGCCTATTATTCATGGTGTGGTATTGGAACTTTCCCTGGGACAAAGGTAATGAAGATCTGAGAACCGATGGAACTCTGTTTACTTGACATGGTAGAAAGCTATTGCAGAAATTATTGCTTTTGGAAGAAAGGTATTTTAACTAAATGAGTCTTTGAGAGGGGGACAGTATTTTATACTTGGCATTTCATATTGAGGATCATTTCCCTCTTCCTGAAAATTTTTTCTCCTATATTTTTGATGACATAGTATTATCTCAATTCATTTCTCACTTCCCCGTCCACTCTCAGCCTCCTCTTTCTTGTCGCCTGGTGCTCCTTAAGGACCTGCCACCGGAATGTGTCTATTCTCTTCCTAGCTCTCCCCTTGGTTCTCTTATCTTCTTCCATAGACTCAACTATCACCAGTATGTGGATGAGTCACTGAACCCATGGTCTGCAATCCTGAGATTCTATCATTTACCTATTGACACTCATATCAAAAGTCATGCCTTTCTTTCTCTCCTGAGCTTCAGATGAGTGTTTATTCTGGCCTGATGGATGTCTCTATCAGGATGACCTATAATATAATCACGCCTTTTCATTTCTGCTAACCAGTTTCAAGTCTTGCGGCCAGCTGATTCTGTTGCATCAATGCGTTTTATTTGATGGACACATTGTTTTTTGTTTGTTTGATTTTATCAATTGATTTTGAATATGCACTCTCCACTTCATCAAAGTCTATCCCTGACATTTTATATCCGCCACTTAGCATATTTCTGTTACAAGCTGTCCCTGAAGACGTTGAGCTGTGACCCCAGCGTTAGAGGTATTTTTGATTTTTTTTCTCTCTTCCCACTTCACTCCTTCCCCTAATAGGATAGTTTGCAAGCCCTATTTATATCATTTCCTCAATGTTCACCAAGTCCATGCCATTCTTTCCGATTCCTTCTGTCACTTAATTACCCGAAGGTCTGCAATAGAATCCTAGCTCTGTTCCACTCACCTGTGATTAACCCTTCTGAAAGCTGCCTAAGATGGTGGAAATTCCCTGATCTCACACTCTTAATTGACTTCAAATTTTGACCAAATTAAGTTAACTCTCTTTACGGT
>RJWJ010026915.1:0-27438 GCA_004363605.1 Indri indri
TAGATGCCTAATAGTGCTATTGCTGGATTGAATGGTATTTCTATTTTTAGCTCTTTGAGGTATCTCCAAATTCTTTTCCACAGAGGTTGCACTAATTTGCAGTCCCACCAGCAGTGTAAGAGTGTTCCTGTCTCTCCACATCCTTGCCAGCATTTGTTGTTTTGGGATTTTTTGATAGAGGCCCATCTCACTGGGGTTAGGTGATATCTCATTGTGGTTTTGATTTGCATTTCTCTAATGATTAGAGATGTTGAGCATTTTTTAATATGTTTGCTGGCCATTATTCTGTCTTCTTTTGAAAAGTTTCTGTTCATTTCCTTTGCCCATTAGTTGATGGGGTTGTTTGATTTTTTTCTTGTTGATTTTTTTGAGTTCTAGATAGATTCTGGTTATCAGCCCTTTATCAGATGTGTAGAGAGCAAATATTTTCTCCCATTCTGTGGGCTGTCTATTCTCTCTAATGATAGTCTCCTTGGCAATGCAGAAGTTTTTTAATTTGATTAGATCTCATTTATTTATTTTTGTTGCTGCGGTGTTTGCTTTGGGGTTCTTCTTCAAGAATTCCTTGCCTGGGCCAATGTCTGAAAGGATCTTCCCAACATCTTCTTTTAGAATTCTTAAGGTTTCATGCCTTAGGTTTAAGTCTGTTATCCATCTTGAATTGATTTTTGTGAGAGGTGAGAGGTGGGGATCCAGAAGAGATCAAACTATTGCTCTTTGCCGATGATATGATATTATATCCAGAAAACCCCAAGGATTCATCTTAGAGACTCCTAGAACTGATAAATGAATTCAGTAAAGTCTCAGTATACAAAATCAATACACACAAATCTGTGGCATTCATGTATGCCAAGAACAGTCAAGCCAAAGATCAAATCAAAAACACAATTCCTTTTACAATAGCCTCAAAGAAAATTAAATATCTAGGAATATATTTAATGAAAGATGTGAGAGACTTATACAGGGAGAACTATGAAACACTAAAAAAAGAAATTGTAGAAGATGTAAACAGATGGAAATATCTACCTTGCTCATAGATTGGCAGAATCAATATCATTAAAATGTCCGTACTACCTAAGTGATCTACAGAATTAATGCAATCCCTATCAAAATCCCATTATCATTCTTTACAGATCTGGAAAAAATAATTCTACTCTTTGTATGGAACTAGAAAAGAACTTGTATAGCCAAAGTAATCTTAAGTAAAAAGAATAAACTGGGAGGTATCAGTCTACCAGACTTCAAGCTGCACTACCAGGCTATAGTAACTAAAACAGCATGATCCTGGCACAAGAACAGAGACATTGACCTGTGGAACAGAACTAAGAATCCAGAGATGAAACCATCTGCATATGGTAATCTAATCTTCGACAAAGCTGACAAAAATATACACTGGGAAAAAGAATCTCTTTTCAATAAATGGTGCAGGGAAAACTGGACATACACATAAATCTTTTGAGATTATACATATGTTTTTAATACAAGTAGAACATGGAACATGAGTTGACACTACAACTTCTCTCACAAAAATTATCTTTAAACAAAAAACATCAATTTTTTTTTTTTAGAATTAGAGACCTTTAAAATACTGTCTCTTTGGACTATTTATCAAGTGCTATCGATACTTTTAAAACATGAAGAATTATAGAGGAAAGTCAAAGCCATGCCTCATTCTTCTATCTAACCACTCTGCTGGTAGCAAGAGGAAGGTGGGAGCTGTCTGTGCCTCCATGTGTATACTCATATTTTGTTGGCAAGTAGAGATTCTGGCAGCCTGAAATATTTTCCATATAAACTGACATTAGACTGAAAGAAGCCTAAAATGGTTAATTGTATTAGAAACTCTATTTGCCTTCTGAAATAAGATTGCCAGCTAAAACTCAGGACACCTAGTTCAATTAGAATTTCAGATAAGCAGCAAATAATTGCAATAATATGCAATATTTGGTACATACTTATACTAAAATATTATTCATTGGATTTCTGAAATTTGAATGTCATCCTATATTTTTATTTGCTAAACCTGGCAGCCCTGCCTGAAGAGATGAGCTGCTCTGTGACCCTGAATCACAGTGATCTCACCATACTCAATTAACTTCATGAAGTAAACAGCCCTGTCCCTTTTGGCCTCTGTGGAACTTGATATTTCTTCCTATCCTCCCTGACACTGTGAAATGGGAGGTGACATATCCAGTCATCAGACCAACTGTACTCACAATAATAGATATATATTAAACCATGGACCTGCCTGAAATTGTTTGGAATTCTTCAACTACATTGGTATTTCATTTGCAGATGCCTGGAAATAAGTGCCCAAGGCACTTTGGAAGAACCAAAACATAACTTCCCTTTCTATAAGAAATTAACTGAAACTCTTAGAAGCTCCAGATTCTAATTCTACCCAGGATGAGTAATTGCAGTAATGATTACTGTTTACATTGTCTCATTTTGACATTTCTTTGATTATTTTTTAAAAAGCGATGCCATTGCTACAGAGCTAATTGGAATCTAATTATTTCCACATAGATTAGTGTTCTCATGACTGTCTCAGGCAGGTCATGAGATGTTGGTCTCAGAGCAGCTTCTTGTCATTTACATTATTTAAAAACATAGGGACAGGACACTATTCTGCATAATTAGCAGCCTTAATTAAAACCTGGACAAAGATATCAGGTGTAGTAGTGGCTTGATAAACCCCTTAGGACTAGCTTAGATTCTACTGCCTTCTGATTAGAATTGTATGAATCTGGAAATATCCACCTCCATTGTCTCCATTAAGACATGATGTTTTCAGGACTAGTAATCAATTCAGGCCTGGTAATGATTTCGATGAAGGTCTGGTGGTGATGAGGAGAATGCGAAAGTCTGGTAAACATGACCCATGATTTACGGTTTTGTATAATCAGCTAGTGTTCAAAATTACTGTTAGAACTCTAAAGAAGATCCTTAGGTCCCTTGGCATATATTTAAGGTCTAACATCCTTAAGGATCACAAAGAAATTTGCAATTCTCACTGCCATCACAGCTGAGAATTTTCATAAGAAATGCATTATAAGTCTTTTTAACAAAAAGCAAATAAAAGCAATGGATTCTGCTTTTATTTAACTGCCACCTCAGATGAGTGAAATGAGAGAGGCACTCTACTATAGGACAAGAATAAAATCCAGATTGTCCCTTTCTGACTATTCTTTCAGCTAAAATTGTCCAACGTTTTGACAATCATAATTATGCCAATTGAAATTTATGCAGATTAAAGGAGAAAATATTCTCATGACTGTAAAGTTGCACCTATGTATTTTCCTGCAAGTGATCCATAAAAATAAGAAACGATATCCTAATTTTTTTGTACATGGTTATTTTCATGGTTTTGCAGGGTAGCTGATAAATTGAAGAATGAATGGATGTCTCCATCTCATAAATTATTTATAACCACTAACTTCAAGAAACGTTTTTAAGGCACTTGTAATAAAATCAGAGGATTAAAAACTAAGTGGAGACAAAACAGGAATTAAATAAGGTAGTTTGGGGAAAAGTCGGGGGTGAGGGCAATCAAGGTAATAAGAAGGAGGACGCGTAGCTGTGGAAAACTCAAAAGTGTGCCGAATTTAATAATTTTATTCTTACTGCTAGTAACTGGAAGAGAAAAGAAAGTAAACAGATTATAGGGTTCTCATTGCCAAATGGTAAAATGTATTTCATTTGCCAGGAGGATCAAAGTTTGCTTTCACTCTGTACCCATAGAGTGGAAAAATGCTGCACTGTCATTAAGGGTGTCTTGTGTGTGAACTTGACAGAGGCCGGTGTTTCCAAGCAGCTTTCAACATTGGATCAGAACTAAGAGACCTCAGAGGCCAGATGCTCTGAATGTATTTTTTCTCCAAGCCTCCCTAATGCAGTTCTCTTCAAACATGTTGAACACCACTCATGTTTGGAAACACGATACCTTCCTTGTTATGTTTTTCTCTGATGTTTTCTTATCTATTGTATTTTTAAAAGTTTTGGTCAAAACCCACTAAGTTGACCTTTTGAGCCACTAACAAATAAATGGAAACTCACAGTTTGAGAAACACTGCACTAGTGGACACACCATTTTCTTATTTATCGCAGCACAATTCACCATTGAAAAGTGGTGGAATCAACCCAAGTGCCCATCAATTCATGAGTGGATTAACAAAATGTGGTATATGTGTATCATGGAGTACCAGTCAGTTATAAAAAAGGATGAATTAATGTCTTTTGCAACAATTTGGATTTTTCCAAGAATGGAAAAACGAACACCATGTGTACTCACTATTTAATTGGACCTAACCAATGAGCACACATGTGCACAGAGGAATGTAAAACTCAGTGAAAATCAAGCAAGGGGGAGGGGGAAGAGGGGAGAGGGGGAAGGGCAAAAACCTACTTAACAGATACAATGAACAGTATTTGGGTAATGGGTACACTTATAGCCGTGACTTAAGCATTACAAAAGCGATTCGTGTAACAAAAACATTTGTACACCCTTAATACTTTGAAATAAAAAAATACAGAAAAATGGTAAAACGTATTTTGTATTTATATATAAATACAAATGTGTATGTGTGTGATATATCTAAGTCTATATACATCCACAAATGTGTATGTCAGATCAAAATGTCTATGTAAAATTTTACACATGAGGTAATAACTTGCTTAAGCTCATGAGAAATCTTGAAGTATGTTTAAACATATCTTTTAATCATATAGTTGAGTTAAATCCATATTAAATGCTAAAGTGGTAGTATGTATTTTTATTGTTTCATAGAGTTTAGCTTGTCTCTTAACAAAAACATATTTTAATTAACCTAAATAACGTCTCTAACTCTTATGAATTCTTATTGCCTAAGTTTTCCCTGTGATTTGTTCTGATAGGCTTTCTTCACTTCCCAGGCAAAATCTGTGTTGTCAAGCATGAGAGTGAGTCATTTGAAAATCTCTGCATATCAGCCTAGCACATCAATTTTTTTCAGGTGTGATTTAGACATTACATGATTATTAGCTTTAAAATATTATTTTTGGTGTATTTTTTCCAAATGACAAGTATATTTCACCAAAATCACCCTGTTAGATCTCTCTTCTTATCTGCATACTTATTACTCAGTGATTTCATTTTTCTAACTCTCTGTCATGATAAAAGAATGTCATATCGCTAGGTCAATTTGTTAGCCCTTTCCTCTCACCCCAGTAATGTTAGCTTTTTCCTGTATTTTCCTTTGTTATAATTGAAACAGCCCTGTTTGCTAGGCATGCTCCAAGGGAGAAGGGGCTGGCATGCCAGGAAAGGCCCCTTGGAAGCATCAATGCTTGAACCGAGTTAGGGAGCAGTTAGCTTGATAAGAGAGGCACAGAAAAGCATTTCTAAAAGAGTGAAACTTGTAACAGGAGGTTAAAGTCATTGAAAATACTTAAAGCAAGTGTTCAGTCTTAATGGGAGGGTATAACGTTCCAAAAAGAAATGATAAAATGAGATGATATGAGTTGACACACACAAAAAAGAGTTCAGGCTGAAGAACAACGTAAGGTAACACTCCAAGTAAAACCAAGGGCCTGATCAGAAATTTGTTATTTATTACATATGAAATGAGAAAGACTTGGAATGCTTTCAAGCAGAGGAGTGACATGATTAAATTTTTATTTTAGGAAGATTATTTTGACAAAAATGTAGAGAATGGATTGAAGGGGGCTGAGAGTTCACTTAAGAGGCCATGGCAATGATCCAGAGGAGAAATAAAAGCTAGATTAAGACTATCATAAAATTGAAACTCCCAAGCACATTTTGAGTCCAGTATTACCCTGATACCAAAGCCAGACAAGGACGCTACAAGAAAAGAAAATTATAGGACAATATCCCTGATGAACACAGGTGTAAAAATTTTCAGCATAATACTAGCAAATAAAACTCAATAGCATGTTAAAAGGATCATACACCATGATCAAGTACAATTTATCCCTGGGATACAGGATGATTCAATATATACAAATCTATAAATGTGATACTACATATTAATAGGCTAAAGGATAAAAATCATACAGTCATCCTAATAGATACAAGAAAAAAGCATTTGACAAAGCTTAACATCTTTCTAATACAAAAAAAAACCTCTCAACCAATTAGGTATAGAAGGAATAAACTTCAACATAATGGAGGCCATATATGACAAGCCTATAGCTATAATAATACCACCCTCAACAATGAAAAGCTGAAAGCTTTTCCTCTAAGTTCAGGAATAAGACAAGGATGCCCACTATCACCTCTTCTATGTAATATATTACTGGAAGGCCTAGTTAGAGCAATTAGGTAAGAGAAAGAAATAAAAGGAATCCAAATTGGAAAGAAAGAAGTAAAATTGTCTCTCTTTGCAGATGACATATTATACACACACACACACACACACACACACACACACACACACACACACACACATGAAGCTCTAATGCCTCCACCAAAACAGTTATAACTAATAAATGAATTCAGTAAAATTTCAGGATACAAAACAACATACAAAAATCAGTAGTATTTCTATACACTAACAATAAACTATCCAAAAAGAAATGAAGAAAGCAATCTCATTTACAATAGCATAAAAAACAAATATTTAGGAATAAATCTAGCCAAAAAGTAAGAAGATATGTATACTGAAAACTATAAAACATTGATGAAAGATATTGAAGAATATTGTTAAAATGTCCATACTACCCAAGGCAATCTACAGATTCAATGCAATCCCTATCAAAATTCCAGTGGAATTTTTCATAGTAATAGAAAAAAATGATGCTAAAGTATACAAGGAACCACAAAAGACTATGAATAACCAAGGCAATACAGAGTAAATAGAACAAAGCTGGAGGCATCACAGTACCTGGTTTCAAAGTCTAATACAAAGCTATGGTAATCAAAACAACACGGTACTGGCATAAAAATAGGTTTCAGACCAGTTGAACAGAACAGACAGCCTAGCAATAAATTCATACATTTATAGTCAAACAATCTTCAGCAAAGGTGCCAAGAACACACAATAGGAAAAGAAAAGCCTCTTCCATAAATAATGCTGAGGAAAATGGATATTTACATGCAAAAGAATGCAATTGGTTCCTGTCTCACACCATATACAAAACTCAACTCAAAATGGATTAAAGATTAAATGTAAAACCTGAAACCATAAAACTGCTAGACGAAAACATAAGGGAAAAACTTTATTACATTAGTCTGTGCAATGAATTTTTGGATTTTACTCCAAAAGCACAGGCAAGAAAAGCAAAAATGGACAAACGGGACTGCATCATATTGAAAACTTTCTGCATAGTCAAGGAAAGAATGAACTGAGTGAAGAGACAATCTACAGAATGGGAGAATATATTTGTAAGCCATACATCTGATAAGGGGTTAATATGCAAGATATATAAGAAACTCAAACAACTCAATAACAAGAAAACAAATAACCTGATTTTAAAATAAGCAAAAGACCTGAATAGATATTTTTTAAACTAAGATTGCTATGAGTTTAACATTTTTGTCTCCTCTAAAATTCGTGTTGAAACTTAATCTCCAATGCAACTGTATTAAGACGTGGCCTTTGGCAGTTGATTAAGTCATGAAGATGGAGACCTTATGAATGAGACTAGCACCCTTATATTAATAAGAGGGCTCAAATTTGGGTAGAACACTCTCTTGCCTTTATCCTCCTTCTGCCATGTGAGGACACAGTATTCATCCCCTCCAGAGGATGCAGCAACAAGGTGCCATCTCGGAAGTGGAGACAGAGCCCTTACCAGACATGAAACCTACTGATCCCTTGATCTTGAACTTCCCAGATTCCAGTACTCTGAGAAATAAATTTCTGTTCTTTATAAATTTCCCAGTCTATGGTGTTTTGTTATAGCAGTACTAAATGAACTAAAATAAAGACATACACATCTTACAAATCTTTCATACAAGTAGAGTCTTGTGTCCCTTAACAATGGAGATATATTTTGAGAAATGTGTCCTTAGTTGATTTTATCAGTGTGTCAACATTATAAAATATACTTACACAAACTTAGATGGTACAGCCTACTACATACTTATGCTATATGGTATAGCCTATTGCTTTTAGGCTATAAACCTGTATAGTATGTTACTGTACTGAATACTGTAGGCAATTATAACACAATGGTATTCATATATATAAACATGCCTAAACATAGAAAAGGTACAGTAAAAATATGGTATAAAAGATTAAAAAATGATACACTTGTATGAGGCACTTGCCATGAATGGAGCTTGCAGGATTGGAAGTTGTTCTGGGTGAGTTAATGAGTGAGCGGTGAGTGAATGTGAAGGCCTAGGACGTTAGTGTACACTGTGGTAGACTTTATAAACGCTAAACGTTTACGCTATGCTAAATGAAAAAAAAAAAGTTCCCCTTTCTTAAATAATAAATTAATCCTAGCTTACTGTAACTTTTTAACTTTATAAACTGTTAATTTTTTTTAACTTTTTGACTCTTGTAATAACACTTAGCTTAAAACACAAACACATAAACTTAGATGGTACAGCCTACTACATACTTATGCTATATGATGTAGCCTATTGCTTTTAGGCTATAAACCTGTATAGTATGTTACTGTACAGCTATACAGAAATATTTTCTTTTTCATATCCTTATTCTCTAAGCTCTTTTCTGTTTTAATTTATTTTTGCTTTTTAGTTTTTTTTTTTTTTAGAAAACAGCAACACAAACACACACATTATTCTAGGCCTACACAGGGTCAGGATCATTAATATCACTGTCTTCTACCTCCACATCTTGTCCCACTGGAAGGTCTTCAGGAGTAATAACACGCATGGAGCTGTCATCCCCTATGATTAACAATGCCTTCTTCTGGCATTCTTCTGGAATGCCTCCTGAAGGACCTGCCTGAGGCTGTTTTACAGTTAACTTTTTTTTATAAGTAGAAAGTATACACTCTAAAATAACAATAAAAGTATAGTGTAATAAATGCATAAACCAGTAACAGTTGTTTATTATCATTATTATTAAGTAGTTTACATAATTGAATGTGCTATGCTTATACATGACTGGCATCGCAGTAGGTTTGTTTATGCCAGCATCACCACAAACATGTGAGTAATGAGCTGTGCTATGATGACGGCTATGAGTCACTAGGCAATAGGAATTTTTCAGCTCCATTATAATCTCATGGGACCACTGTCATAAGCAGTCCATTGTTGACTGAAACATCGTTATGTGGCACATGACTATACTGAAAAAGTGCTCAAAAACAGTAGTCATCAGGAAAAATGCGAACTCAAACCACAACAAGATAAGATCTCACAACTGTTAGAATGGCTAAACTGAAAGGACAAAAGATAAAAAGTGCTGCTGAGGATGTGGAGAAAAGGAAACTCTTGCATACTGTTGGTGAGAATGTAAATTAGTACAACCATTATGGAAAATAGCATGGAGTTTCCTCAAAAAATTAAAAATAGCACCACCATATGATCAAACAATATCATACTGGGGATATACATAACCAATGGCAATGATATTAGTATGCTGAAAAGATATAATATCTGCATTCCCATGTTCATTGCATTTTTCACAATAGCCAAGATACAGAATCAACCTGTGTCCATCAACAGATGAATGGATCAAGAAAATGTGATATCTATCTATCTATATAATGCAATATTATTTGGCCTTAAAAGAAGAAGGAAATCTTGTCATTGGCTACAACATGTATAATATGAACCTGGAGGACTTTATGCTACTGGAAATAAGCCAGTCAGAGAAAGATATATACAGTGTGATATCACTAACGGGTGCAATCTGAAAAAGTCAAACACACAGAAACAGAGAGTAGAATAGTGGTTTCTGGGGGCTAGAGGGAAGGGATAGGGAGATGTTGCCCAAAGGGTACAAAGTTCCAGTTAGATAGGATGAATAAATTCTGGAGATCTCTTGTATAGCATATGTGACTATATTAAATAATAATGCATTGTATATTGAAAATTGCTAAAGGAGTAGACCTTAAATGCTCTCATCACAAATGCACAAAAAGGATAACTATATGAAGTGATGGATATGTTAATCAGCTTGATTATGGCAATCATTTCACAATGTACACATATATCAAAATGTATACAATGTACACACAAATGTATACAATTTTTATTTGTCAATTATACCTCAATACAACCGGAAAAAACAAAAAGGCTATCTACGGTAGAATTAAAGGAAAGAGTATGGACTCAATTGGCTGTAAAACATACCAAATTTGGAGACAAATGTCTGGGTGGACTGGGTTATAGTGCGTGAGGGTGGGACAGAGGTGGGAAGGGTTTCTAGACTGATTCCTGGCTTCCAGCCTGGACACCTGCATAAATGGTGTAACACAAGGATCACTCGGTGTAAAAAAGACGATGAATTCTGCCTTGAAATGTTGTTGGCCTTCTCCATAAAGATGTTCAACCAAAGAGCTAACTTTCACTGAGCACTTAATGGCTAGATAACGTGCCAAGCATTTTACACACATCAACTTCATCTTCAAAAGACTTGTAAGAGTATCTATTGTCATCTTCATTTTACGTATAAGGAAACTGAGGGTCAGAGAGGGAAGTTCTTTGCCCAAGGCCATAGAGCTGGTATATGGCTGAGAAGGGACACAAATTCAAATCTTTCTGACGCTGTACCTGTGTCTTAATCCCCATACTATACAGGACTGGCAAAATAGGGACTCTGGAATCAGCAAAGCATCAGTGGTAGCAGGAAATGTAGTTGTGGATGAGGCTACCAAATTAAAGTATAAGTAGTAGAAAGAAGAGCCCAAGGAAAAGTCCCAAAGACTTTAATTTAATGCACAGGTTACAAATGAGTAGTCTCTATTTGCCCATAGATACAGTTCATCTGGCAAGCGCAGCATTTTTAAAAACTTGGATTTGAATGTCTTCTGGAAGGGACAGGGAGCGCTCTCCACTCTCTCACAATCCCCGCCACCCCCTGTTCATTACCTGCAGACAGACCCTCCACACCTGCACATTTCCTGTTGGGTCCTTTGGACACTAGAACTGCATCCTCTAAAAAGGGTGGAGGAAGGCACACCCCCATAGGAAAAGAACAAAATCAATAAAGATAAATTTAAAAAAGAAATACTAGGAGAATTTGGTTTCATTAAAGTTGAAGAAGTAGAGAGTTTCAGGAAAAAGGGGACGATCACCCATGCCAAACGGCACAGATGGTCGAGTAAGATGAGGCAAGAACATACTCTATTGGACGTGGCCATCTGGTGGTCACTTACTATCTTAGTAAAAGATATTGGGGTAGCAGGTGGATAGCAAAGTCAGATTATAGTAAGATGAAGTGTGAAAGGGTATCGGGAAGGTAGGGATAGATGGGTTAGGGGTCCTCTTTAAGGAAGCATGACTCTGAAGTAAAGAAAATAGACCGGCAACTAATGGGAGATGTGTGGTCAGATGGGAGTTTTGACTTTGACAATGGGAAATATGAAGCATGTTTTTATGCTGAGAAAAAAATAACTGCATGGATGATCAGCTGGGAATATGGGAGGAAGACGACAGTGTATTCAACAGCGATTTTCGAAGTGATAGTGGAATCAGGCATTGCCTTAAGAAATGAGGACATAGAAGTAAAATAATAGATAAGATCCCTGTTCTCATGGAGTGTATACACTATTGGGTGAAGACAGAAAACAAACAAGGAGAATAGGCATGTTAAGGTATTATAATTTCAGATATTGATATGATGAGCATGGAAGGTTTTTTTTTTTTTCTTGTTGGGGGGCTTGCATTGGATATTCTTTTTAGAAAGCTAAAATTTGAGCTGAGACTTGAATGAAAACAAGGATGGATGCTCTGGGGAAGAGCATTTCAGATGGGATGAATAACCAGTGTGTGCATCTGGGGTGGGCTTGTGCTTCACATGACTGGGAAACAGCAAGAAGCCTCAGTGATCCAGGAACTCCACTGCGGTAGGGGATGAGGTTAGAGAGATGGTTTAAGAGTCAAGTCTTAGTGCCTTGCAGCCCACAGTGACAAATCTGAATTTTATTTAAGGAGCAATGGGCAGCCATGGGAGGGCTTTCAGCAGGGGAGTGCTATGTGCTCTAAGGTAAGAGGGAATGAATCTTGGTACAAAGTGTGGCAATGTGCCTTGAACAGACACACTGTTAACTCTTTCATTGAGATGGGGGCAGCAGGAAAGAATAGGTGGAAGTGACGATATTTGTAGACAGTATAGGAAGAAGTCAAAGGAGGTAATACGTAAGGATCACAATTTTCTCAGTGAAGCTAAAGGCAAGATTACCTGCTAAGAGTGAATGGGGAGATCGTGGAGTACAGGATTGTATTAATATTAGTCTGCTCAGGCTGCCATAACAAAATATCTTAAACCAGGTGTCTTCATCAACAGAAATTTTATTTTCTCACAGTTCCAGAGGCTGGAAGCCCATGATCATAGTGCCAGCCAATTTGGTTTCTGGTGAGGGGTCTCTTGCAGATGCCTATTTTCTTACTGGCAGACAGAGAGCTCTGGTGTCTCTGTCTCTTCTTATAAGGACTTGAGCCCTGTCAGATTATGGCCTTACCTTATGACCTCATTAACCTTTATCACCCCCTCACAGGCGCTATCTCCAAATAGAGTTACCTTGGGGATTAGGGCTTCAACATATGAATTTGGGGAAGACAGAAACATTCAGTTCATAGCAGGGGTCTGTGGAGGGAAACTTTGGTGTGTTTGTTGAACAAATGGGAAAAGGAACTGATTCCGAGTACAAAAAAAAAGAATATTTTCCATCCAATTTTTTCTATATTAAGGCAAAATTACTTCTGTCTCTCCATGATTCCAAACTTTATATAACAGGAAAATAATTGGGTGAGATCATTATCCTTAATGTAGAATCTCCCATTGACTTAGACAGTAAGTGTATCCTGATAACTGGAGAGTTCTTTATTTGACAGCAGGTAAGGCAGGTTGGTGTGACAGCCTACAGTTGAGTCAGGGCTGAGGTAGATCACACAGAAAGAGGACAGACAGAATAAAGAAGCAGGGAGAAGACCCATGAGCCAGGAAGCAGATGTAAGGAAGCCATGGACACTGCCCAAATGAAAGGAAAGGAGAAAAAGAAGCCCTGTAGCCGGTAGTCTAAGAGGGGTATGAGGAAAAACGTAAATGCTTCAGAATTTGTATCAGTCACTTCCTGATGTAAACATGTGCTTCCTTTTCCATAAGAAATCTTCAACCAAACATGTAGTGCTTATGAACACTATGTGGAGCAATTTTGCTTTTTTGGAGGGTTGCAGGGAGGCTGGTGAGTCTTATTTTAAAACCGTGCATGAAGGAAACCAGAGGAAGACAGCCACAGGTTGGAGGCACTCAAGTGCCCACAACTGCAAACACAATATAACACACAAAAACTAACAGGGGTGCAAAATTTTAACATGATTTCCACAAGGCCCCAAATATTTAATTTTGACTAATACTCCTTTTGGAGATTTACTCTACCTTGCAGATAACAGATCGAGATTATTTTAAAGTACTTCTGCAACTGACAGGGACTCTCCTCCCCACTCCCTCCACCTCTGACTTTCGCCAAAGCTTCAGTTGCAGCTGGGTCTGAGTAGTAACACCTACTGCTGGTATCCCCTGACTATTCCTTACTGGCAATGGATGTGACGCATCATAATGCTTTTCAAAAAGCAAAATCAGAACAGCTCTAGACCCTGCTAGTTTGCTTGTTGACTCCTTCGTGATTAAGTTAGTTCACACAGATTCCCCACTTAATTTCAATGACCCACCACTTGTAAACGCCGTGCTGATTGCTTATTTCTCACCAGGAGATCTTTTTTCCCTGGCTCTCCCATATATATATAATTTTTCTACAACTATATTGAAAAAGGGTTACCCTGCCCTTCCTCTCCCATTCCTTGGGTCTCCATTTTGGTGTCATGCCTAGATTGGCCCATTAATCAATGCTGGTGGAATTGATGAGCATATGAATAAATAATAATTAATGACCATTTGACTCACCCAAGTGTTTATCTGCTCAGCTGCATTATTGAGATGGCAAGAGTGTCTGTGTTTTATAAAGACACTTGCCAATCGAGGGACTTATTGATAGACATGAGTAATGTGGCTGCTTTATTTTCAAGGTTCTCCCAAATTGTCGGTGCAGCTCCAGGCTTCGTGTGGGTTTCCATCGAACGTGATTACAGAAGTGGCATGTGGAGAGTGGACTGGGAGGCAAAATATATGCAGGAAAAGTGGAAATCACCAAGGAAAATGACTGAAGGGGAAATCAATAAGAGGTGAAAGGTCAACAAGCCTCCTGCTGTTACTCTGTCAAAATGTATTTAATGGGTTCATTGGATATTTTTCACATTTAAGAAATTGACATGAGAAAGGGTTAGCCTGTAATAACTTTTTACCTCTCACTTACAAAATAGCTTTTGTTTTTTCTTTTGAGAATTTTACCTCTGATCTCAGTATTGCATTTAAGCCCAGGGGTTTGGGGCTTCAGCACAACAAAAATGACAAGCTTTCAAAACAGATAAGATAGTTATTTTATAAGTAGGTAATTCTGAAATCATAGCCACATTAATGTATCAAAGAGTAATTTCAAATATATTTATTAAAATTAAGAAAAGATCATATATGGAACTTGCTATAGCCAAGGGTATAGTTTCTGAGTATGAACTCATTATATTTATTAAAAGGATGCCTTAAAATTCAACTAATTCCTAGCAACAAATTTTGATAAATGACTTTAAAAATAAAAAGTCTGCCCTCATAAAATCATATTTATACTATTTTTAAAAAATTTCTATACTTTCACTGGATGAATATTCTTATTTAATACTCCTCATTTTTTAGACAGTTCTGTCATCATCTTATTAAAGGTTCATGTTTTTGTATTTTTCTAATATTTTAATCAAAGTACTTTAGGTACATTAGAAATATTAATTCTCTCAATGGTTTCTGAGCTATACAAAGAGATTAAGCATTAAACATCAATATCTGGAAAATTTAGTATGGTGTACTATGTGCTGTTTTCTCCCTTTTTATATATGCTGTTTTCCCCCTTTTTTAAGACTAAGAAATTTATGTTCAAGATTTAAATTTCCTTTAGTTTTCCATCCTAAGTACCTGACACTAATTTGGCAAGGTCACACCAGACTCTAGGATTTCTGCGAAGATCTGCTCCATTAATTTTGGTGAATGATACTATAGAAGTAAAGCATGGCCTGGGGATGTTTCTCGAAATTGTCAAGGCCCCCATCGACATAGCACCTTCGTTTGTTATGGGTAATATGAGCAGAGCTCATATAAAGTTATATACATGAAAGAATTTTGGAAACTAAAAAGACTTTATAAATTTTGCCAAGACATGCTGAGATTTGAAATTTCAAAGAGCTGATATAGAAAGGCACTACAAATGTCTAAAAGGTTATCTTTATAACTTTCATTTTCAGAATGTTGATCATCAGTCATTTATTCAACAAAGGTTTATTAAATATTTACTATATACAAAGCATTTCGCTAAATATTGGTGAAACCAAGATGGAAAGAACATAGTCACTGCCTTTTAGGAATGTTTTAGCTAGCAGGGAAGCATTAATGTAAACCAAAATTATGTGACAAGTGCTATTTATTAGTTTTCTATTGCTGTATAACAAATTGCCTTAAATTTAATGGCTTAAAACAACACACATTTATTATCTCCTAGTTTCTGTGGGTCAGGAGTCTAGGCACAGTTGGAGCCTCTCCTCACTGCAAGAGGCCTAAGGGAACTTCCAAGGAGCATTATGAAATGGAAGTCAGAATTTTTCCTTTGGAGATAAAACCAGGAAGCATCATTTATTGGTCCCTGGCACCTGCTGGTCAGCAACGGCTCATGGGTCTGAATGTCAAATGGGTACTGATGGTGGCAGGGAAGGCCCAGGGAAGAATGAAAGACATGGAGGTGTGACCTAGGGTGGTGAAGTGCTTTCAGGTTGCACAAGCAAAAACTGGTCAAAACACATGCAGAGATGATGACTAGGGCAGTGGTGGGGTACAAGGCTGGGCTGAGGAGATTTGGAGGGGCACACAATGGGTGTTTGACGTATTGACCTTTTAAAAATATGGTGAGAACTATGGAGCCATCATTTAGAAAAATGCAAGCATGCACACACATACACAAATTGTACACACTTTAGGTAGTCCTACCCCTGAAGAACATCCCTATACACAAGAATAGGAACCTCTGTTTAAAGTGCTCATTATAAAAGAAAGATTTTGAAAATATGCCATTCATATGTGAAACTATATAGGTTTCCACAAAAGAAGCATATGCTTTCTTTAAATATTTGCCCTGTTTTCCTCTATGAAGCCTTGTCTTTTTAAATACTCTTTTATTCTTCACAAAGCAGTCGTCAATAAGGTGGCTCTCTCTAACATCTGTTAATCTGCTTCTTAACATTAAGTATGGGTATGTTCTGAGTTTGTCTGAAGTCACCAATTGTAGCAGCAATTAGAAAAGCGTGAGGGGCAAGTCTGGAATATGGTAAGAGAGCAGAATCCATGTTTGGGAAAATACAAGATCTGAGATTGCACACTTTGGTTTGAGGAAGGTTTCTGTAATATGAGCCTTTTACCTCTTCATGCCAAGGCATACTAAGAACAATGAGAACTTAATCTCTAACTCTGAATTTGATGACAATAATCAGACATAGGAACCGGTAAGAGGAAGGATACATGTTTAGTCATTGTGTATCAGTTTTGTTCTATACAAGAGCCATCATCTGAGCTCTTAGTCCTGTCAACCACCTCAGTCAGCCCTGGGAAAGAAAATGGGTAAATGACTTGATGTGATCTTGTACAATTGAAAAAGCAAACTAAAAGCATTTTCCTTACTGAGAAATAGACACAAAAGACTGCACACTCACTCATATCTAGGTTTAATAACACAGCAGTTTGCAAGATAAAAAAAAAAATCCCACCAAAATATCAGATAAAACAAAGGGAGAGTCATATAAGAAGGAAGACAGAAGGAAAATAAAGAGTGGTAATGCAGCAACCAATAAACACGAATACATAGGCACACACACACACAAAATTTATAATGAAACAATTAAATTTCCTCTCAAGACCTCTATGAGAAGTCCAATGAAATACAGCAAAGAAAGAGCTCTCTGATATCAAATATAGATTAAAGTATAGATTTGTTATGGTTATGTTCTTTTTTGCATTTTTTGTGATGGTCAAAAATATTGAAAATTTGAAGATGCCAAAGTAGTTCAACTATTAGATGTATAATGATTTTAGAGCCCATCAAAAAGAATATGAGAATTACCCTCCAAAATCCTATGTTAATTTCTAGACACATATAGGAATGTTAAAATTTGTAGAATTCATAGTACTATTCAAGTTTCTTTTGAAAACTCAATCACCATTCATTAACTTTATAATCACTTTTTTAAAGCCAGATATCACGACCATTAAGTATGTGTTTTGTATCTTCTTCCTCCTCTGTTTTTCTTAGTCCTGTGAGAACTGAGACTGATGGGACTATAGAGTTTTGATTGGGGTGAAGGATTGTATAAGAAATGCCTGCCTCTGGCTTGCTGACTGCTAAAGAACCATCCTGAGCATTCTAGGCTAACACATCAGCTTTTAAACCAAATTGTAGCCAGCTGTTCTGATCACCTTGTTAACTCCTTCAGATCAATCCTCAGATAAACCTGTTAGTATATTAGAGAAAATTATTCCCATTCACACCTTTAAGCTACCTATACTGTTGCATGAGTTCACATCCAAATAACCCACCCGATAGGCAATAAACCAAAATACTTTACTGTTTTATCGTTACAAAGGAAGAATTGATGCCCTTAAGTGAGCCCAACATACTAAAGATGTTGGACATGGTAAGAGATACTCAATTATCGCATAAGCCATATGAAGCTTGCCCAACTAAACAGCAGGAAACCTATTAAGAACTCTTTTTTAAAAAGAACCCACTGAATATTGAACACACTACTAAGCACTATATGTATACATATACTAATGCTAAACTTCCCTACATCTATTAATACTTGACTTTCAACCTGTTTGTGTCTATTTTCAAGTCGTGTTCTTTGTAGGTAGCATGCATTGTATCTGACTTTTTTATCCAGACTGACAATCAGCCAATTAAAAATTGAGTTATTTAAACCTTTTATGTCTAATGTACTTATTACTATGGTGATGTTTAAAATGATTGTCTTGCTATTGTTTTCCTCTTGTCTCATCTGTTCTTTCCTTTTCTCTTTTTCAGCCCCCTGTGGATGAAGTGAGTTTGCTTTTATGATTTCAGTTTTATCTACTTTGTTGGCTTACTTGTTATAACTGTTTTATTATTTTAGTGGTTACATTATGGTTTAAAGTATACATCTTTGACTGATCAGTCCACCTTCAGGTGGTATTATAACAATTTACTTATGATGTAAGTATCTTAGGACAATATACTTCTGTTTCTCCTCTCCCAACCTTAGTACTATTGTCATACATTTTGTTTATACCTATGTAATAAACCCCATTTTACATTATTATTTTTGTTTAAATAGTCAATTACCTTTTAGATTGATTTAAATAACAGGAAAAAGTAGTGCATATTTATTCATGTAGTTATCATTTCCAGTGTTCATCACTGCATTGTATAGATCCATAGTTCTATCATATGGTATCATTTTTCTTTTGCCTGAAGGACTTATTTGAACATTTTTCATAGCAAGGTTTTTTGGTGACAATTCTTTCAACATTTTTATGACTAAAAAAATCTTTATTTCACTTTTGTTTTTGAAGGATTTTTTTTCTGGTTATAGAATTCTAGGTTGACAATTTTTTCTTCTAGCAGTACGTTGAAAATATTGCTCCATTGTCTTTTCACTTGACCTCTTTCCAAGAAGAGATATACTATCATCTTGATCTTTTTCATTCTGTTTGTAATGTATCTTTTAATGCTGCTGCTTTCAATATTTTCCTTTTACTATCTTTGATTAGCAACTTAATTATGATCTGCTGCAATGGTGTTTTCTTTATGTTTCTTGTGCTTCAAGTTTGTTGAGCTTCTTCGATATGTGAGTATATGATTTTCATCAAATTTGGAATATTTTTGATCATTAATTTATCAGATATTTTTCTATCCTCCCCCTACTTCAGCAACTCCAATGGCATGTGCACTAAAGTGCTTTAAAATCTCCTGCAGCTGACTATTTTTGTTGTTGTTGTTTAGGAATTTTGCATCTGTGTTCATGAGCAATACTGGTCTGTAGTTTTCCATTCCTGGAATGTGTTTTCCTGGTTTTGGTATGAAAGTTTGGGCTTATAGAATGAGTTAAGAAGTAGTGGTCTCTCTAGGTCTGTTTTCTGGAAAAGATTGTAGATATCATTTATTTCTTAAATATTTGATAGAATTCATCAGTGAAACCATCTAGTCTTGATGCTTTCTTTTTTGGAAATTTGTTAATTATTAGTTCAATTTAGTTAATAGATGTAGGTCTTTTCAGATATCTATTTCTCCTTGTGTAAGTTTCGGTTGATTGTTTTTTTCAAGGAATTGGTCCATTTCATCTAAGTAATCGAATTTGTGGGCATAGAATTGTTCATAGTGTTCCCTTATTATCCTTTTAATGTCCATGGAATCAACAGCAATGGCTCTTCTTTAATTTCTGATTTTAGCAATTTGTGTCTTCTTTCTTTTTTTTCTTGGTTAGTCTGGCTAGAGGATTATCAATTTTATTGATCTTTTCAATGAATGAGCTTTGGTTACATTGATTTTCTCTATAATTTTCCTGTTTTAAATTTTATTGATTTCTGCTCTGATTTTATTATTTCTTTTCTTTTGTTTATTTCAGATTTAATTTGCTCTTATTTTTCTAGCTTTCTAAGGTAGAAGCTTAGATTATTGATTTTACATCTTTTTTCTTTCTCATATATGCATTCAACACTATAAATTTCCCTCTAAGCACTGCTTTCACTGCATCATACAACTTTTGATAAGTTGTATTTTTTTATTTTAATTTAGTTTGAAATTAAAAGAAATTCTCCTGAGATTTCTTTTTGATTCATGTGTTCTTTAGAAGTGTGCTGTTTAATCCCCTAATATTTATTCAGATACCTTTCTATTATCGATTTCTATTATTGATTTCTAGTTTACTTCCATCATGGTGTGAAAGCATAGTTTGTATCTTTTAAATTTATTAAGGTGTGTTTTATGGCCCCCAAATGTGATCTATCTTGGTGAATGCTCCATTTGTGTTTGAAAAAAAAATGTGTATCATGATGTTGGATGAAGTGTTCTAAAACTATCAATTAGATCCAGTTGATTGATGGTGCTATTCATTTTGACTGTATATTTACTGATTTTCTGCCCCAGACTTTGCAATGGCACAAAATCTAAACCTGGAAGACATCATAAATCCACAGCATGATCGTATTCCAGGGTTTTAAGTGTTTTTGTACACAAAGATGAATATGTTTACTAAAACAGAGACACTCCTGATGCCTTACAAAAGTGTTTCTTCAACATTAGTACATCTGAATCATCTGAAGGGCTTGTTAAAAATGCAAGGGGTCACTCTCAGAGCTCCAGATTTATTGGCTCTTGGATGGAGGTGAGACTACATTTCTTTTTTTTAAATTTTTTTAATTTAATTTATTTTTTTTTATTTGATCATATTACAGGGGTACAAATGCTTCAGTTACGTATATTGCCTTTGCCCCACCAAGTCAGAGCTTCAAGCATGTCCATCCCCCAGACGGTGAGCACTGCATCCATTAGGTGTGAATATACCCGTCCCCTTCTCCCCCCTCCCATCTGCCCAACACCCGATGAATGTTATTACTATGTGTGCACTTAAGTGTTGGTCAGTTAGTACCAATTTGATGGTGAGTACATGTGGTGCTTTTTTTTTCCATTCTTGTGACACTTCGCTTAGTAGAATGGGCTCGAGCTCTATCCAGGATAATACAAGAAGTGCTAGATCACCATCATTTTTTGTGGCTGAGTAGAACTCCATGGTATACATATACCACATTTTATTAATCAACTCATGTATTGATGACCACTTGGGTTTATTCCACATCTTTGCAATTGTGAATTGTGCTGCTATAAACATTCTAATGCCAGTATCTTTTTTATAGAATGTTTTTTGTTCTTTTGGGTTGATGCCCAGTAATGGGATTGCTGGATCAAAACAATAAATGTTGACGTGGATGCGAAGAGATAGCAACACTTATACACTGCTGGTGGGACTGCAAACTAGTACAACCTCTGTGGAAAGTAATATAGAGATACCTCAAAAAGCTACACGTGGAACTACCATTTGAGACTGCATTTCTATTCAAGTTTCATAGGTGCCACTGATGTTGCTGGTCCAGGGACTGTGCTTTGGAGAACCACTTCCTTACACCTCCTGGGGTACATTTTGAAATCCATAGCCTCAAGTATACATAAGCCAAGGATGTGGGGAAACTGTGCTCAAAGCACACTTAGGATAGGATTGCAAAGAGATTATTCCTAAAGAAGGTTTTCTATGCCTTGGCTTAATCTTAGTGAAGAGACAGGTGATTATGAAACTGCCGATAGCCACTCATTAGAAGAGACACAACTAAGAGCCAGGCTTCTGGCAATGTTGGCCATCAGCCTACTTCAAATGAATTTATTTCTAGATTGTTCCTTCTCACTCCTCCTCAGCAGAAAAACTGTATTATTTTGACAGAATACAGATTGGACAACACAGTCCTGCCCAATAAATTGGAACCAAAAGGGAAGAGGAGGCACAACAAGGCCTGGTTTACGTACTCCAGGAAAATTCTTGATATACTTAGAAGTAACTGAGTTCAGCTTCCCAAATGCTAGCAGAGTAGAATTATTGGAATATTATTATTTCTCAAGAGCGATTTAATTAATCATCAAAGCCTAGGCCATACTTGTAAAAGAATGTTTTTTTGCACTTTTCTTGGATCTTTTCATATAACCTGGTCAAGTTTAGATGTCACCCCGTGATGAATGACTCCTGCTCTGGTTTTACACAACATGGCGATAGTACATTCTACCCAAGCTCAGCGAAAGGCATTTTTCCTAGCTCTTTCCTGAAAGGTGGACTGGCTCTCAGGCTGGCCTAGTCCATGGTCTGACAATACCATCCCCAGACACAGTGCTTGATAATACCCTGCATTTGCTTATTCACTAATCAAGAAAAATTCTACCCACTTCTAGAACTATTTTTCTCCTAACGACCTTGATTTCTCAGACACAAGGTAAGCAGCACCAGCAGGAACAGTGACTTCACCTGGCGTTAAGGAGCACAATAAGGTTATACCTTCTTTATACCTGGGAGATTCACACCTCCCAGCAACCAACAGTCCTCTTTGGGAATGTAATGAAACAGTATTATCAAGTTAAGATCGCTGATATGTTTATATTTTCGGTTAGAATTTTAATATTAGTTAACTAAAGGGGACCTAACATTTAAGATAAACATCTAAATATTATTTCATATTATGCCATCATCCATATCTAAATAATGTAGATTGATACTAATAACAATCATCCATGTTATCTCTCTCAATTTTAGAGGGAAACAGAGAAGTATGGCTAGGTTTGCAACCTCTATATATGCAAATTCAGGGAATTTATGCTTGAGGTTAATTTGGCCCTACCTTGGAGGAACAGGTTTTCTCTCACCCCATCTCTGCAGAGAAGAATAGGGTTAATTACCTTGATGAGATAAACATCCTCATCATGCTTCTCCCCTTTCACAAAAACACATTAATCCAACTCCTTGCCCAAGTTTATTATTAAAATATAGAGTTTTGATCTTAACTTACAACACAATGTCACTGTACTTTAAATTCTTCTCAGAAGTAAATCTCTGAATTCTTTGCTAACCTATATGTCAAAAAGTTTGGTCGAAAGAAACAATATTTACAGAAGAAAGACATAGTAGTAAAATACCTGTCCTACAATTGACCAAATCAGGTCAAATCTTCTTTATTTGACCTCTCTGCAAGGACTTGAATTTACTAATTGCAGTTGGTCTATATTGCAGAACATAATAAGAAAAATGTGAAACTTCTTGCTTTACTGAAAGCAAGGGTTCTGATGAGGATGCTGTTTATTACATTAATACAATCTCCTTTTTGTGAACATACACAGGATGAAATTCCCTCTAGTCCAAAACCTAAAAATAATTGTGTTTTTACTAAAAAACTGAATTGTATTATTTTATTAAACACACTTCATACATATGTTCCCATTTCATTCTTGATTATTGGCAAACTTAGAGTGACAATAATCTCACAACCAGCAATATAGAAGACATATATGGTATGGATATTCTGTAATAGTCCTGTTTGCTTTATTTTTTTCTACTCTCATTTTTCTTATATTTTCCTCATCCACTTATATTTAGTTGTTTCTTGCAATATGTATTAATGGTATGATTTTTTTTAAATGCAGGGTAGATTCAGTCATTTCCAAGTAATCTCTAGGGTTAAAAGTTTCCATCAACTTTCAAAACTTATGTATTAAGGCTGTACAGTACTGGCATAAAGATAGACAGATAAATCAATGGAATAGAATTGAGAGTCCAGAAATAAACTCTTATATTTATGGTCAATTAATATTCAACAAAGGTGTCAAGGCAATTCAGTGGGGGGAAATTATAGTCTTTTCAACAAATCGTATTTAAACAATTGAATAGCCATAAATGAAAAGATGAACTTAAACCCATCTCACATCCTATGGAAAAATTAACTCAAAATGGATGAGAGACCTAAATGTAAGAGCTAAAATTATACATATTTTAGAATAAAACATAAGAAAAATGTTTGAGAACTTAAGTCATGAAAAGATTTCTTAGATATGACACTAAAATCATGATATGAAACCATAAAAGAAAAATTAGACAATCAAAATTAACAACTTATATACTTCAAAAGATGTCTTTAACAAATTAAATTTAACCAAAGAATGGGATAAAATATTTTCAAATCATTTATCTGATGTATAAAGAATATATAACCTAAACATTTGTACCCCCATTATATGCTGAAATAAAAAAAAATATAAAGAACTTTTACAACTCAATAATAAAAAGAAAAATAATTCAATTTTGACATAGGCAAATGATCTGAGTAGACATGTAACCACAAAAGATACACAAATGGCTAATAGGTGCATAAAAAGATACTCAACATCACCAGTCACTAGGGAAACACAAACCAAAACCATGATGATTTAACATTTTACATCCATTAGAAAGTCTATAATCAAAAAGACAATAATAAATGTTGACAAGGATGTGAAAAAATGAGGACTTTCATACATTACTGATGGGAATATAAAATAGTGCAGCTACTTTGAAAACAGTTTGGCAGTTTCTTAAAATTAAGCCTAAAGTTATCATATGACCCAGCAATTTCATTCCTAGGTATCTATTCAAGGGAAGTGAAAATATGTGCCAACAAAAAGACTTGAACACAGTGTTCACAGCAGCAGTAATAATAGTAGCCAAAAAGTGAAAACCACCCAAATGTCCATGAAATGGTGAATAGAGAAACAAAATGTGGGACATCATACAATGAATATTGTTCAGCAACAAAATAGAATGGACTGCTGATATATAGATAACATGGATAAAATGCAAAATCATCATGCTAACTGAAAGAAGCCAGATGTAAAAAACCACGTATTATATGTTTCCACTTATATGAAACATTCACCAAAGACAACAATGGGAGACAGTAGATTAGTGGCTGCCCAGGGCTGGAGGAGGGAATGGGGATAAACCATAAATGAGCACAGGGGATCCCACCATAGTAATAAAAATGTTCCAAAACTGCATTATGGTGATGGTTACACAATTCAGTAAACTTATTAAAAATCACCGAATTGTAAACTCATATGAATTTTTTTTTTTTTTTTTTTTTGAGACAAAGTCTCACGGTGTTGCCTGGGCTAGAGTGCCGTGGCGTCAGCCTGGCTCACAGCATCCTCAAACTCCTGGGCTCAAGCAATCCGTCTGCCTCAGCCTCCCAAGTAGCTGGGACTACAAGCATGCACCACCATGCCCGGCTAATTTTTTCTATATATTTTTAGTTGTCCAATTAATTTCTTTCTATTTTTAGTAGAGACGGGGTCTCGCTCTTGCTCAGGCTAGTTTCAAACTCCTGAGCTCAAACAATCCGCCCGCCTCGGCCTCCCAGAGTGCTAGGATTACAGGCGTGAGCCACCGCGCCGGGCCCCATATGAATTTTAAAATGTGTAAATTATACACTTATTAAATTTAATAAAGTTAGTTAAATATTCCAACAGGTATTGTTAAGGAGAGACACCTCCACTGAAGACACCTGGCACTTGCCATCAAACTCTTAATGCCCACAGCAGATGGATGGGGAGGGTGGTGCTCTTCCAGGGTAGACTGAGTACTAGGTCTATTCCCACTGAACACGCAGCCATCACGGTACAGCAGTGCTCAGTTTAATGGGGTTACATGTCTTTTTGAACCACAACCTTTCTGAAGCATCATATGACATCTATATAAACAAACTCCCCTAAACTAAACAGTTAGATCAATATGAGAGTAAAAGTCCCCCCATGGCCAAGAATGGATAATCAATATGTCAGACCACATTTATCTCACGTGAGGAAAATCAGAGTGACATGAAAGAAATGAAGATTATACTTGAGTATTAGAGCTTGTCTGCCTCAGGTTATTTTGATGATACTTCAAATATTTACAGAAACAAGGAAATCTGTTTCTTCAGATAGTTTAATTTGAGTAGAGACCTTTCTGGTAGCATCCTAAGAAACAACGGGGCCATAGGAAGTACTTGAGTCTTTGTAAGGACCTCAAGCATATAAAAACTTTGATAAGGTCCTAAACAAAATATGTGAGAGATAGTCCAAGAACATAACAAAATTAAACATTTTATGAATTTCCTTAAGAAAAATAAAACATCAAAACATCTTACACATATAATTATTCATTTTCTTCACTGCAGTCACTCAGCACCTGCTTGTTATTACTAATGTGAATAACATGAAACTTAAAATACTATACTATGTTACTCAAATGTATGCCTATCTTAAAGGACTATATTGTGAGTTTTAAGAAAAGAAACTGTGCCTTATTCATCTTTGTATCCCTAGCACTTGATAAAGACTTAGACATAGTAAATGCTCAATATATATTTGGTAAATTATAACTAAAGTGATTTAGTTATACAGTCTTTGACCACCTCTATTTCTTGCCATAATAAATTAATCAATAGCATTCATTTATTCATTCATTCACTTACTAATGCATTTAACAAAAATTTGCCAAGTATGTACTATGTACTGAATATAGTGTTAGGTGTGGAAGTTACAGTGACAAAAGACTGTAGCTTTGGAGCTCTGGAGGACAAAGGCAAGCAAACACAGAAATAATATACTCTGCGATAAGCAGAGATAATATTAAGTAAGGGGCCTCAGGGACCAGCTTCTAATCCAATTTAAGATACGACTGAGGAGGGATCCAAGCTGAGGCCTGGTAACGAGTTAGGCAAATTGAGAAGAGGCAGGAGGAGACAGAGAGGAAAATAAGGTAACACTGCAAGGTGGTTTAGAGGTTTGGAAAGAATGTGGGTTTTAAAATCAGAAAGACCAGGCTTACATCCTTCCTAGCCACTCACTAGCTTTGTGATCTTGGCCAAGTTATTTATTTTCTCTGATTTGCTTATGTGCAAAAGGGTACCAATGATACGTATCTACCTATTTTCCTGTATTGTCAGCATGATTAGGGCTAATGTAGCTGGTGCGAACCCTGGCACATGGTTAATACTAAAAATTGCAGTTATTGCTATTAAATTCCAAAAATAAGTTACATAGTTTCAAAGTCATATGTGAATTTATTTAAACGTAGTTTCTAAATTTTAATTTGAATAATTCTTAATAACTATTGGCAATCATTTTCAATAATTTTTCTCACTTACAAACTTAAGTGGTTTCTCATTGCTTATAAAATTAAATCTAAATCATTTTTTTAAAACAGCTATATTGAAGTATAATTTACATATCATAAAATTCAACAGTGTTAATTGTACAATTCTGTAGGTTTTAATATATTCACATTTTACTTATTCATCTATCAATTGATGGACATGTGAGTTGTTTCCACTTTTCAGCTCTCATTCATAATCCTGATGTGAACATTTGTGTACAAATCCTTAAGGGGATATATGTGTTCACTAGATACCTAGGGATGAGATTGCTGGGTAACATGGTAACTCCAGCTTTAACATTGTGAGCAATTGCCAAGCTATTTTCTAAAGTGGCTCAACCATTTTATATTTGCAGCCATCACCACTATCTAAAGTTAAAACATTTTCATCACTGCCCAAAAAGCATTAGCAGTCA
>RJWJ010026916.1:0-22619 GCA_004363605.1 Indri indri
AAAATGCTAGACACTGTTTTTGGCTTGCTTTATGGTCATAGGTGTTGCAAAATTTGTTAACGTGTATAAGCCTGTAGTACTTTCAACAAATCTAGAGCCATATGGTGATAAGCAATTACTAAGTGTGGAATATTATCTTCCATCTGGAGGTTTCATAAAAATCTAGGATAGTTATTTATAATAGTCTCCATCACT
The DNA here is from genome assembly GCA_004363605.1 of Indri indri. Taxonomy (NCBI): domain Eukaryota; kingdom Metazoa; phylum Chordata; class Mammalia; order Primates; family Indriidae; genus Indri; species Indri indri. The sequence goes on from RJWJ010026916.1 coordinate 196, forward strand.
CTAGAGGTCTCCCTCCCTCTCTTTCTCTCTCTCTCTCTCTTCTCTGTTAAGCCTAGAAAACAAAACTCAAGAAACTCATATCCATCAGTTTTGCCTGCATTATCTGTAAATGTGAGGTTACTCTTCTCTTCTCAAGGTCCCCATAGTCAGCTAAGGTTTCTGGCCTGTCAAGAAGGGATTTTTATTACCATCTGTAAGCCATACAACTGTAACCACACAAATTTCTTGGGAAGTCTTTATGAACAAAGGTTTCATCCTAGCACTCTGGGAAGCCAAGGCTGGATGATGACTTGAGGTCAGGAGTTTGAGACTAGCCTGAGCATGAGTGAGACCCCATCTCTACTAAAAATAGAAAAAATTAGCCAGGGGTGGTGGCGTGCACCTGTAGTCCCAGCTAGTCAGACGGCTGAGACAAGAGGATCGCTTGAGCCCAGGAGTTTGAGGTTGCTGTGAGCTAGGCTGATGCCATGGCACTCTAGCCTGGGCCATGGAGTGAGACTCTGTCACAAAAAAAAAAAAAAAGAAAAAGAAAGAGAAAAGAAAAGTTTCACATATGAAGTATTATTCTTGTTTCTTAATGGTAGGTAATTGTAAATAATATTAATATTAGTGAAATTTGTTCTCAAATATGACCCCTTAGGCATGGTTTTGGATGCAAAATTTGATCATTTTCATCTACATCTTGATAAAAAGGAAAACAAATTCTTCCTGAATGTATGAAAATACTTACAATGCTATTAAAATAAAGACTTTCAGGAAAAGTATTTGTTTCAAAATTCTGAAGGGTCAGAGAAAAAATTATCATTTAGAGAATATTTCATAATGAGCAATGAAAATAATCTACTTACTTGAGGATTAGAAGCAGATCAAGGTAAAAAAGTCTTCCTCATACATCCATTAGGAAAATAGGACATTGAAAGCAATAGCAAAAATGTTCTAAAACAAATTATCACAATTAAATTTCTCTCATTATTTTATTCCATCCTATGTAATTAAGCCTTGTCTTACTAGATCTTGGGTCTTTAGTACACTCTATGAATGTATCTGGGGTTTCAGCAGTTGTTTTAATGTCAGCTTCGAAGCATGTATGCATTAAAATAGACCATATATTGGGCCATAAACAAGTACCAATAAATTTAAAATGATTACATCAAATAGATTATGTTCTCTGATAACAACAGAACTAATTTATAAATGAGCAATAAAATACACAAGAAAAATGCTAAATATTTAGAAATCATACACACACTCGTAAACAGCTTATTAAGAAATAATACCAAAAATTTTTAAATATTTTAACTGAATGAAATAAAACTTGCGTATCAAAATGTGTCAGATACATTTAAAGGAATGCTTAGAGGAATAGATATAGGTTTAATGTCATATAATAAAAGAAGTAAGGTCTCAAATCATTAATGTAAGCTTCTTCCTTAGGGAGCTAGGAAAAAAAAAAGGCAAATTGAGCCTGAGGTAAGCAGCAGTAAAGAAATAGTGAAAACAAGAGTGTACACCAATGAAATAGAAAACAAAAAAAGAAGAAAATCAATAAAGAAAAAATGGTTATTTTAAAAAATTAATAAAATGGACAAACCCTGATTAGACTGATCAATAAATAAGAGAGGAAAAGGTAATACAAATTACCGGTATAAGGAATAAAAAAGGAGATATCAGTACAGATTCTGTCTATGGCCATACCACCCTGAATGCGCTCCATCTCCTCTGATTTTGGATGCTTAGCAGGGTTGGGCCCGGGTAGAATTGGATAGGAATACAGATTCAGTAGACATTAGAAGAATACAGGGTGAGTATCCCTTATCCAAAATGCTTGGGACCAAAAGTATTTCAGATTTGAGGGGTTTTTGGATTTTGGAAAATTTGCATATACATATTGAGACGTCTTGGGAATGGGACTTAAGTCTAAACACAAAATTCATTTATGTTTTATATACACCTTATACACATACCTTGAAGGTAATATCATACAATATTTTTAATAATTTTGTTCACGAAACAAAGTTTGGACTGCTTTTTGACTGTGACTCATCACATGAGGTTAGGTGTGGAATTTTCCACTTGTGGCATTCATGTCAGTACCCAAAAAGTCTTGGATTTTGGAACTTTTGGATTAAGAATGCTCAACCTGCATTAAGACAATATTATTAACAATGTATTGCCAATAAACAAAACAAAATAGATAAATAAAGAGAAAACACTATCCACCTAGTTTATGAGATCAGCATTATCCTGATTTTTTAAAAATCAGACAAGAACATTACAAGGAAAGAAAACTGCAGATCAATGTCCCACGTGAGCATAGATGCAAAATACTTAACAAAATATAAACATATTGAATCCAGCATTATATACAAAAGATAAAGCATCATGCAAATTGGGATTCATTCTAGGCATGCAAGATTTTTTTTAACAGTTTAAAACAAAGAAATCGAATTTATAATATGAACCAATAAAGTAGAATAAACAAATAATCATGTCATAGTATGCATAAAAATAATTTACACTACTCAACAATCATTCATAATAAAAAGTCTCAGGAAACTATAGTTAGAAGAAAACAATTTCAATCTAATAAAAAGACTATCTATGAAAACTAACAGTTAGCATCATACCTGATGACGAAAGACAGAAAGCTTTCCCCCTAAGATCAGTAACAAGGCAACACTACCTATTCTTATTAATTCTATTTCACTTTGTGCTAAAGATCCTAAAGAATCCAAAGGTGGGGGAAAGAAGGGAGAAAGGGAAGGAGAGCATTCAGATGAGAAAGGAAAAGTAAAATTTTTTTCAATTAACATAATCATGTTCATAAAAATTCTACAAAATCTATCAAAAAGCTACTAGCACTAATAATTGAATATAGCAAGGTCACAGACACAAGGTCAATATTCAAAGAATTAATTGTACTTCCTTATACTAGTAATAAAAATACATAAAATAGAATTGCAAAATTGCCATTTATAATAGCATCAAAATCATGAAAGACTTAAGAGATAAATTTGGTAAATACGGTGTCTTAGTCTGTTCAGGCTGCTATAACAAAACTACCAACTGGGTGGCTTATAAATAACCAACATTTATTTCTCACAATTTTGAAGGCTGGGAAGTTCAAGATCAAGGAGCCAGCAGATTTGGTGTCTGATAAGAGCCCATTCCTCATTGGCAACGCCTTCTAGCTGTGTCCTCACGTGGCGAAAGGGTCTAACTAGCTCTCTGGGGTTTCTTTTATAAGGGCACTAATCCCATTAGTGAAGGCTCCACCCTCATGACTTAATCACCTCCCAAAAGGTCCTACTTCTTAATACTATCACATTGGGGATTAGGTTTCAACATATAAATCAGGGAAGGAGGGACACAAACATTCTGACCATAGCACAGGGAGTCTACAGAATATTTCTAAGTGAAATTCTATAAGACCTAAATAAATGGAGACATATATTACACTCACCAATTGAAATACTCAATATTGTTAAAATGTCCATCATCCCCAATAGACCTATGGATTTTGAAGCAAACTCAATATTTAGAAAAATCAACAAGCTAATTCTAAAGCTCATAGAACTGCAGTAGACATAGAAGAGCCAAAACAATTTTGAGGGGAAAAAAATAAATAAATTTAAAGGATGTAAGTTACCTAATATCTTAGTCCAATTTCTGTTGCTTATAACAGAATACCTGAAATTGGTAATTTATAAAGAAAAGGAAATTTTTTTTTACCTTTATGGAGGCTGGGAAGTCCTAGTCAAGGGTATAGATCTGGTGAGAGCCTTCTTGCTGGTGGGGACTCTCTGAAGAATCCCAAGACAGCATAGGGTATTGCATGGGGAGGAGCCTGAGCATGCTAACATAACCCATTAATGCATTAATCTATGGTGGCTCGTACCTGTAATCCCAGTACATTGGGAGGCCAAGGTAGAAGGATGACTTGAGGCCAGGAGTTTGATACCAGCCTGGGCAACATAGCAAGACGTAATCTACAAAAATTTTAAAATTTTAGCTGGGTATAATGACATGCACCTATAGTCTACCTACTTGGGAGGCTAAGGCAGGAGGATCACTTGAGCCCAGGAGTTCGAGGTTACCGTAAATTATGATCAACCACTGTACCCTAGCCTGAGCAACAGAGCAGTAGGACCCTGTCTCTAAAAAGAAAAAAACAAAAAAACAGAGTATAACCCTTTGTACTATTGCAGTATGAAAAAAACCCAAAATATTCCTTAAGTTGCTTTTAAAAAGAAAAACTTTTCAAACTGAATATCGATTTTATTTTTACCACATTCTAAACAATTTGTATTCCTATTATTAAGACTAATGTAAAAATGTCAATGGAATGTCTAACAGAATTCCTGGCACGTAGTCAGCCCACCATATTTGTTAAATATTGCCTTTCATTTCCTTGCAATTAAAAAATTTTAAAAAAATGGATTATTTTTGTTATAGAGACAGAGTTTTAAATCGAATTATAGTAGAAATGATTCATTGCTTTTTAGTCTTGATCTGTCGGGTAAACTTTCATAGCTACTAATATGCAAATATGTGGTATTTTAAGTTTTTCTCCTTTTTTGAGAAAATAAGTATATAGAAAGCTCAGAGTTTACATTCTTGCAAATGACAAGACATTTGTAGTTATTTGGGGTAAAAACCTGTTAAAGATTTTCGAACAGAAATGCAATAAGAATCCAATAACTTCAAAGCTCCACACTGCGTCAGACGGATGTTTTCTATGACAATGCCAATGCGCATTCATTTGACAGGCACCAGCATCAACTATTTTAAAGATACTTCCTAAAATGCTTCATAATGCTAAAACTCTAGTGCAATGTGATACTATTAAAATATAGATGTTCGAGGGAAATAAACCTAAGCATTTCTCCAAAGCCAATTTCCATAGACAGCTATTCAAGAAACATATTATATAATATCACTAAGTGCTCTGTTCTTGGGGGAAAATGCAGATGAACAACACAAAGAGATTTGAAAAATCTGGCAGATCTTGCTGCCACTCAGAGATTTTACTAGCTAAAGATAATTAATTAAATAAAGAATTGTATTTGTAAACAATGTATTAAAGATCAATACCATAGGGATCTAGAAGACATTATTTCTTTAAAATCAGCATACTATTATCAATGTTCCCTAAAAGAATGGCAAGTAATTAGCAGAATTTTAAATGAACTGATCTTTTTGCACCATACGATTATTCATTAAATTACTACAGCTTTCCAAGTAGGAAACAATAAAAATGAACAGCAAACTTAATGCTTTCTGGGTCAAGCCAGGCCAAATAGTGCTTGCTGCTAATAATTTCCTGGAGCACCAAAGAGTATTGCTGAATTTTCCACTCTTGAAACCTGCTCAGTATTCTGTTTTTGAGCAGCACTGGTTTCCTATTAGGTAACATCAGGTAAGAGTTTACATTATATTTAATAGTTTTGTGGCTGCCTATTTCCCAAAAATTCTATGTCATTCTAATTCACTTGAATCTTTATTCATATATATTATATTATTGAGAGGACAGAATAGCTCTGAGGATGCCAAACAGGAGAAAGGTATCAATCAGCAAAACAGAAATTTTTCCAGGCTGGATTCATGTTATATTTTAATGGGGTTTGTCTAATGTTTATGATCCAGTCTTTTGATCAATGAATAGTAATTGAACACATATAATGAGCCAGTTTATTAACTGCTTCAGGTAGGGTACTAAGTAAAAACCAGACACAGTCCCCGCCTTTAGCGAACTTAAAGTCATGTGGTGACATCTATCAAACAGTCTCAGAGAATATCAACTGCAGTTCTGAGAAGTCTTAAGAAAGACATATGGGAGCTAAGAGCATGTATAATTATAGGAGCTGGCTTTATTAGAGAAAACAAGGAACATATGCCTGAGCAGTGACAAGTAAACAGAGATCTAAAGGGTATTAAGCAGACAAGAGAGGAAGGAAGAACTTCTAGGTAGATAGAACAATTTATTGAGTGATCAAAAGAAAGCAAGTGTGAATGGATGATAAAAACAGGAAGACCTTCCCGGGAATGGCTTAAAGGTAGCTCAGATGAAGGGTGATCAGTCCAAATAATAGAGGAGGTGCAACTCTAGGACCTAAAGGATTCTATTTCATAGGTACCTCACACATATGGCCCAAGTCTGCCTTCTTCTTACACTAATTTATTTATCTATGAACTAGAAGGATTCTAACCTACCTCATAGAAAGTGTGTTAAAAGTAATTATATGTTGCTTAGAAATTGTAAAATATTGAGAAATAAATAAAGGCACAGACCTGTAAAAATAATGCTAAAGAATCTTTTTGTAAAATCCTAAAAAGGATACAAACAAATGGAAATGCCAACCATGTTCTAGGCTGTGGGAATTTGTCATGATCTTCCCAAATGTGGCAAATCCTTCCACAGTTGAGATACATATAGTCACAAAAGTGGCACAGGAATAAACCAGTGCGTGAGCAGTACTGCAATAGGAATAAACAAGTTGATAAGTGGAACATGACAGAAAGTTTAGAAATAGATACTAGTATTTATAGAAACATTGTAAATAAATTGACATACATGTTTAAAAATTCCAGGTTTTTCCAGAATTAAATATTTAAATTCATTTATTCAACTATTCTGTCAATTAATATTTATTGAGGACCAACTGTGGTTCTTCTAGGAACTGGGATACAGCAATGAAAAAGGTAGACCAAGTCTCCTTCTCATGGAACAAGATTCTGGTGTGGAAGACAGATGATGATCTCAGAATAAAAGGAAATATATGATCTGATATCAGGTGCTGAGTTACTACGACATGATGTCCAGGGAAGGCCTTTTCGAAGAGACAACATCTGAGCTGAGACCCCAGTGAAGTTAGAGGAAGAGCCTTATGAACGTCTGGAGAAAGAGTATTTCAACCAGAAGAAAAAATGACAACCATGGCCTGAGGAGGTACAGCCTGGCATGTTTGCCCACAAAGGGTGGGCAGTGACCAGAGAGAAGCTGGAGAAAGAGTTGGGCAAGAAGTTGAAGAGGTAGGCAAGGGCCCAAGCATGGGAGCTTCCTGAGCCATGGCAAGAGTTTGAATTTTATGCTGAATGAAAGGGGAAATCACTAGATAGTTGTGAGCTGTGTTGTGTGTAGCTTGTGTTTATTACAGACAATTCTGGTTGTTCTATAGTGGACAGACTTGAGAGATAATGTGGAAAGAAGGAACTCAACTGGGGGCTATAGAACAAGTGACAGCCTAGAAGCCAAGGAAAGAAATTGTTTCCAAAATGAGGGGAGTAATCAACTTTGTCAAATGCTTCTGATAGCTGGTGGGAATCAAAGTCTGACTAAAGTGGGTACAAAAAAAAGGTAAAAGTAATTAAACAGCAAACATTTTTAGAAATCAATATGAAGAAATATACCCAGAAGCTAGATAGAAGATCGACATATATTACAAACTAATAAAAAAAATCTTTTCAAAAGCAAACATCACACATATAGACAAAACAAAAATAAATTGTAAAAATATTTTCAATAAATATTAATAGTTTCACAAATCAATAAAAGACAAATAGGAAAAATAGGCAAATGGTATGAATTGGAAATTTACAGGCAGCAATTCAAACATCCATAAAACATATGCAAAATTCTCAACCTTTCCACTAATAAAAGAGCAATGAAAACAAAATGTCATGGTTTGGGCAGGAAATTCTTAACAATATTTTTGAAAAAAACATCTGACGTTATCTAATAAAGCTTAAAACGTACTTATCCTTTGTCACAGTTCTTCCAGATCTAGGAATCTACCTCATGGGAACACACGCAGAAACATAGACACACATCCAGCAAAGTTTGCTGTAGTATTATTTTATTTTAAAAAATTAAATATGAATACTCATCGAGTGGGAAATAATTGAATAAACTGTAGTTAATACACCCATACAATATCTACAAATATTTTACAGATGTGTTAGATCTATACCAATTGACTTGGAAAGATTTCTACAATGCATTGAGTAGGCAAAGCAAAGTACAAAGAAGTTTATACAATCTGATTTATATATAGTATATGTAAAGATCTATCACCAAAAATTTAATAATACTTCATCTCCATATGATGGGATTTCTGGTGATTTTTACTTTTTTTATTAATTTATTTGAGAGGAAAATGTCATCTTCCATTCTTGCTTCTGGATATATTTCTTCCAAAATCAACATACTTCAAGTATACTTTGTCACTGAAATTATAAGTGCTATTAATAATGGACCTTAATTTTTATATTTATCCAGTCGTATATATTTAGATCAAATATTGAATGTACCATTGTCACACACAATTTATATTTGATCCCTTATTATTTACAACATTCCTTTATATATGTTACTTAACTGAATCTAAAAATAGCTGACAGAGGACGTATTATTCTTTGCATTTCAGATATAAGGAAAGTTAGACTAGGAGGAGGGGAAGGATTAAACGATGTGTAGTGCAGGTGGCCCAGATCATTTGATTGCTAAATTAATGCTTTCACATTAATTTTATATGCCAAATTTAAGTTACTGGCATCCATTATAAAGTAAAGCAAAGCTAGTCATCTAGTCATTTTAAGTTTTATTGAATACCTTTAGTCTTGCATTGAACAGATGGCAATGCAAATAACTCCTCTTCTAGCAGATGATCGATCATTGGTAAAGAACACAGGTATAATTCTCCCTTTATAAAGTATTTTGGTTCAAAACAGCAGTCTGCATTAGGAGGGAACCCTAGTCCTCATATGCCATGTGGAGGTGCTTCCCCCAGAACAGCACTTTTGATCAACCCATTTGATTAATTACCCAATCATCCCTGTTCTTGCAGGTCTCAGCAGCTTGTGGGATCTTCCTTGTCAGTGCTCATTTTTGGAGAAGGTACAATAAGGTCTCTTTTCTCAGTTTTGCAGGCAAAGGCCCCTACCCATATGATGTCTAATTCAGTGGGGAAGTATTGGAAACCCGAAAATTATATCGGGTCACCTAACCTAACTCTTTGCATAATACATCTGATGTTCTCATCTCTCCTGCTCATCTTTTAACTCTATTCAAACCATGGGAAGGAAAAAACCAAAGGGTATTATTGATTTATCTCCTAAAATTTTAGATCTGATTATTTTGTCTAGGAAATTTGCTAATCGTATATAAACACTGGTATGTACAAAACAAAGTAATGTCGGTAGAGACTGATGAGGCCAAGGTGTATGGCTTTAGGCTATGATTTTTAGGAAGCAGGGCCATAAAAGTTTTCAAATATAGTTGTTTGCAGCACACTATATTACATGTCACAGCTGGTTTATACTCTAGTGCACATGGCTTTTATCAGGTACATAAGTTTACCAGGTTAGCAATTTTAGCCTTTGTGAGTGTGGACAATACAAGAATTTGATTTTGTTGGGTCAACTTTGTTAAAAGGGGAGTGGCTATTTTAAATGGGCAGGGCTCACTTATATAAGACATTAGCAAACACAGGAGTAAAGATCTCAATATGCAGGCTCAGCTAAGGCAAAATATTTATTATAGGAGAAAAATTCTTCCCATGTGCAAGACTCTTGGGCATTAAGGCACAAGAATATTTTTCTCTTTTTATTCTGCCTCTCAGCAATGTCTGTAAATCAGAAGGCCAGATTTTAACTTCATAGGCAAATGAATTCTGCACAAATTGCAGACACTAGTGAGGCTCTAGATTGCAGTTTTCATGGCAGCTATGGCAAGCCATGGTAGGAAGCCAAGTTGTTGGGTTTATAGAGGGCTTTTATTCTTGTTATATGTCTTTTCATGGGCCCATAGCACAAAAAAATGGGGTGAACAAGGACACACAAGACCCACTGTCAAACTGGTTGTTGAGTGCCTCCTCTGTGGTGCAGGCTTCTGGGGGCATCTACGCACTTTGGGACAATTTCTCAAGGTCCATCCACACACATTTCCCCACGTTATCTCGTATGCCGTCTTCCAATCTTGTTCTTCTCAGCCCTGATCAACAACCCAGCCCTTCACTTCTCCCCAAGAGTACATAGGTATACTTGTATCAGACAATTTCTTCCTCCACACAATGTTGACAACCAACTGTTCCTTTGAAGCTCTGCCCCACTGGAATGATATTCCTTGAACACTAGTCTTTAGGACAGAAAAGGCTTTATCATTAGGGTAGTCTATTTTTCCAGCTCATATAAGAATATTGAGCAGATCCATCTAAGGACTAAGCCTGGGTTTCTTTCCATTATTCGCTGGTTATTGGGCACTCTCATGAATAAATACTTGTTAGCTGAGAGAGTGGCATTGACAGAGTTAGGTGACATAAAGGACTGATCCACTCATTCATGCTTCTGGCTCATGTTCATGTATCTGAATCATGTGCTCTGAGTTTAGTCAGACCCAACCCTGAAAGCACTATGATAAAACACATAATGGGCTGCTATTGTGCCCGCCCAACTTAAGACCATGGTGGAGCCGACAGATCCCAGCTCATGATAAACAGCTCTGTTCTCACAGCAACTTCATGCCCAGTGGTCCAGTTCACAGTTGCTATTAGCTCCCAAACATATGGCAGAGCTGCTCTTCAAGTAGAGAGCTATTTCTCTTCTGCGTAGGGCCTGGCCTTGCTCTGGCCTTGCTCTATAATCTGCTGCAGACCCCTCCCAAACTCTGGATCCCTCTCAAAACTTTCAACATTCAAACTAACTTGATAAATTGGTTGGAGAAGTATTCCTCAAAAAATACAAAGAATCCCACAAAAAAGTGCACCAATTTTTTGGGAGTAGGACATACAAGATGAAATAATTTCTCTTTTTCCTTAGGGAGTTCTCCTAGCATGCCCCAAATTATTAGACCACCCTAAAATCTTCCTTCATTTGATCCATCTCCGAATCACTGCAGGGAATACAGCTCTCCCTCCAGTACCCATACGTTATACCAAGTCATCAAGGAGAGTAACATTAGAAGAGAAATTAGAATTTTTTTCAATGTAGCAGCTAATTTCAACTTTTAAATGATTTCTTTATATGCTACCATGGGATCTTCTGCATATCATAGCCTACACTGAGTTACTAGTTGGCCAGCCTGAGCATGCCATTCTCTTTCTTCACATTGGCTGGAATATTTAATAAAAGCCCTCCAATTCCATAATCTAAACAATGACCAAGACACCTGTATTTTCTCATATTCTAGGTACTGCCTGAGTCAGGGCTTCCCCTTCCACTGGTACATTATCCCAATTCTCCTAGCAGTGAGGAGAGTCTTGGTAATTGCAGTGTTACTGCAAGCTACCCCACTTATGGGAAAATGGTTACTTGCCATCTGATGGGCACTTGATCCACTTCCAGGATTCAATTCTGAGAATGTGCTCTCTAGGGAAAATTCTAATACAAACTATCTTAATTTTGATTACTCCAAAAGCAAGCACTGAGACAAGGGGCTTGGGTGCAGACAATTTATCTGGAAATGATCTCAGGAAGCACAAATGACAGAGTGGGACAAAAACAGAGAAGGCATAAAACTCAATAAATAGTATATTAATAAGTGAATTACTACCATGTGCAACTGGGTATTAATCCCACTGGGGACTGTCTGAGAAATTAGTTAGAATTTGTCTCAGAATTTTCCTAAAATGAATGGGGAATCCAGAGTATTTCTTTTCTCTTTCCTTTCTCTCACCAGTTCCTTTCTCTTACTTGTTGAAATTTGCTTCTTTGGGAATTAATTTTCTCACTTCCAGGCTGCCCTGTGCATTGACTGCATAAATTCTTGTAGCACTATATAAAGCTCTCAGGCAGAAAAGCACCGAGACTTGGCCCCTAAAGTCAGCATGTGTGTGAATACAGGATGCACATTAACAGTGTCTCCTGGCCATTCTGCTTTTCTTCCAATCAAAAAAAAAAAAACAAAAACAAAAAAAAAAAAAAACAACCATCAAATCCTGTTCATACATTATTTGCCCACAATTATGTTCACAGTGTACTAGACTCAGTAGGTATTTATTTGGAACTCTGTTGTTCACATCTTTTCCTAAGGATCAATATCTCCCTTTTGGCCCTAAATTTCTTTACATAGCACTCAAAACACTTCATCTTCTGGCTGTAAACTACCTTTCCAGCATCTTTATCAACTACATTATTCCACATACTGTACATGACATCATGCCCAACTACTCATAAATTTTCTAATATGCACATAATCGTGTGCTGGGTTCATAGCATTCCATAAGACCCAATTCCATTATGGAGTCTTCCCATACTGTTCCTGAATTAATCATTCAGTATATTCCCATTATGACACAAATCAATTTGCATGCCTCTGTTGAGGGCTTACTACACTTTATTATAATCAGCCTTTTTAAAACAGAATAATCCTTTTATCCTATTATATGTATTATGCTTACCTCCTCCTTCCCTTTGGGCCATTAGGTCCCTTTGTATACCTCCCTCCCTGTACTATCTAGTATGGTATGTTGCCTGTAAGAAGTACTCAGTAAATCATATATAAATGTGTATTGAATGAATGAAAGACAAATCATATTTTCAATAGGAAAGCGAATAAGAGCTGGTACCTGTTGCCAATTTACCCTGCTGCAGACATTCTTGGGGTTTTGCCTCTGCCATCAGATAGAGGGCTGTAGAATGAAAGTGATATCAGAAAAAAGAAACAATGGTAGTTGTCAGAGGAGTTACAGTTAGCTCAGGTGAGCTGGTTTGTACTCAATGCCAAGAGAGGGCAGGGGGATAGTTTAGGCCACCATATTTTCAACTTGCTAGCAGTACACTGTTCATCATACAAGAAAAGTTGACAACCATTAGTGATCAGGAATTGGTTTTTGTCACTGAAGGATCATACTTGATTAATCAAGTGGTAAAAATGTATCCAGATTTGTATTCATTAAAGATGTCAGAAAGAAACAAATGCAAAGGATAATAACAACTAAGTGAGGAAATAGACAAATACTTTGCAAGCTGAAAACAACAAATGGAAAGTGAGTGGGTAGTTTTCATTAGTTTTCCATTCTCTTAAACATTTAGAAACATTTAACAAAAAGAATATAAGATCTTTATATTATATTTGAGGAAAGCAAAGCATTTTGAAACATGAGAACTCTTGATTAAAAGACAAATTGAATTTCATGAAATTTTGCCAACACTGTTTTAGAGATTTCATTTATTAGAAATAATTACATATGAAAGCACTCAATACAAAACAAGTATTCAAAATACGTTAGTTTTTAGCTTTCTCTTTTTAAGTCTAGAACAGTATTTAATCTATTTAATAAAGTCTAGTCAGAAAAAAATTATTGTTGCTATTATTAAAATGTAGGTTTTCATCACCACAATGATATAGCTAGTTTAGGGCAGATCTAGATCCTCCATTCAAAATTCATATATTTAATGTGGGTAAAGTCATGACAGTCCGCATTTACATCACAATTATCAGTTTGTTACATGTAGTATCCAGCTTTCTTAGGGGACTAAAAGATACTAAGTGCATTATCCAAAATGCTAGATTGGAAAATAGTGATACAACTGGATTTGAAAGAGCACATCAGGCATCTTATTGTGATAGTCTTGTCAAAAGCTCAAGAGAAGGACCATGAAATACCTAGAATCCAACTTATTTATAAATATAGTTTTAATTCTTGAATAATCTCTTGTCCATGAAATTCAACTGTTACCACAGAAACTAGTTCATGAATTCTTCCTACATTTCCCTAAAGTAGGTTGTTTATTCATTTTTCAGAATCTTAATAATTTTTTTTAACAAAATGGATAGAGACAAATACTTCCACTTGCAGTAAATTACAGTTGGAATCATTTGGGGGGGGCGGTAAATCCACAATTAAAGGACACAGGGAGCACTGTAGGGGGGAAGGACATGCCTTTAACCCACACTTGGGTGAGGCAAAGACATAAAGTGTAACCATAATGTTTGTACCCTCACAATACCCTGAAATAAACATACACACACACACACACACACACACAAACACACACACACAAAATGTTTACTTCAAATAACTTATTTTAAGTGACCACTTATATAAACTTTTTTCTCTCAAATGGAAATATAAAAATAGAAAGAGTACAGAAAATAGTCCATGGTAGAATCAAATGGCCATCCATGTTGTCTAATATTAATTTACTAATAGCTCAATATTACTATTATAACTAGGCCCTATGCAGGAAACAAATTTGATTTTAGTTTTATTCATTTGAGTACTGAAAAATTATTCTGTAGGTAAATTCTCGTGGCTCCACATATCTGCAGGATAAATCTCCGACCTATTAGATTAAGAAAAGGCATGCAGAGAATAATTTGCCTAAGGGTCCTCAAAGATGGGCCCAGAATTCTAAACCAGTTCCCAGTATTACCTACCAATCCATAGCTCTTTCCACTGATCAAAGTGAACTCTGAGAAGAAATAGAAAACCACTTGCAACCACTCTCCTCGACCTATTATAATGTTGATTTCAAATTAATAAATATTTATTCTAATTACCTGTGGGAAGAGTAGACTACAATAGCAAGGCCAAAGTAATGATATTCTTCCTTCATTTCCCTCTCATCTCCACTCTCAATCCTCCCAGACCCCTCATCCTCCATCCTCATGGTCACTAGAGACATCTCTTCATAACCCTTGTCACTGGCTCTTCCCCCCAACCCTGCTTCCAGACATTAACTGTCATTAACTTCCCAGTGATGTTAGTTAATAATGCTTCCTATTTAAATTTAATACAAGAGCCTAAAACAAAAGCCATTAGAACCCAGATAAGTCAACCTGAAGTGGTGCAATTTTTAACACAATGATAGCTTGAATGTATTCTGAATATAAGGTTCTATCTAACACTTCTTGCTCATAAAATGATAAAGCTACAGTTGGTGTGAAAATTTGGTATAATAGTCATTCTTACAACTTGTGATTTACTATGGAAGAACTGGTAATGCCTCTGTATTATATAAATTCATCCATTTGGGGGACTTAGAAGAGAAATGGGAAATGGTACACACTCCATAGGAGTTAGCTATCAGCTGTGATATTTGTTAACGCCTAAATAGTCCTTCAAAATACTGTTGGTTTAATTTTATTCTTTACCTGGAATTACAGTAATGATTCATTCATTCTGTAAATATTGAAGGCATAGAAGAATCTAACATAAGATGTGAGAATCTCCATTCATTCCTCTTGTCACATAGGAAAATACTGAATTCAGAGGTTAATTGTGAAAGAATTGACATCTGTGAAATGTGGAATCCTCTTATTCAGGAACAAGAAATGTTTTATTTTTTCATATGTTCAGTATCTCCACTCAGTAAAATTATTAAAAAATTTTTAATGGAGATTCCTTATTAAATTTATTCTTATTTATTTAATCTTATTTGGTGCTGTTTAAATAGTATATTCTTCCATTTTATTTCCTAATAGGTTGTTTGTAGATAAGAAAACCATTAAATTTTGTATGTTATTTTTGTACCTGAACTTGTTTCTAAATTTTCTTACAGTTTCTAAATGAATTTTAAAACTCTCTAGTATGAATACATATATTATATGCAAATAATGATACTTTTGTTGCTTTGGGTACTTTAAACAGTTTTGGTACTTCATAATTTCCTAGAAATTTATCCTTTTTATTCAGCTTACCAAATTTATTTATATAAGGTTAAGCAGATTATTCTCTTATAATTCTTTTAGTTTCACTGGTATAGGAAATTATTTAGAAATTCTTATTTCTAATTTTGTGTATTTAGGATTTTTTTTTCAAAAACGTATTCAGTGATTGCTTGGTTTATTGTTGCTACGTTTTATCTTTTCAGAAATTGGTTCTATTTGTTATTTCTATATTCTACTTCATTTATTTTTGTTTTACTTATTTTAATTCCCTTCTTTTGTTTTTCTTTGGTTTCTAATGTGTTCCTTTTCCAATTGCATAAGTTGCATGGTAATTCAATTATTTCCATTTTCTTTCTGTTAGGAACATACATGCTAAAGGTTTTGGATTTTTCTTTAAGCAGAGATTTAGTCACATACCATACATTATGAAACCCAGTCTTTTCATTATCCTTCTTTTCTAAATATTTCTAACTCTGTTTTGAATCTCTGCTCAGGCAAAAGTTATTTGACATAGAGGTTTTTCATTTGTTTATTTTTCTTTTTAATTTCTAGGTGATTGAGATTTTAAATTCCTATTTTTATGTTTCTTTCTACTATTATTTAATTATAGTCTGTACCATTTTTACTCTGGAAAGTATTGGCATTATTCTGAAGCCTGATCCATGGTCAAACTTTTTAAATGTGGTTCCCGAGATGCTTTGCTCTCTGGATTCAGAGTAGAAAATTGTGGTATGTTTATTAGAACTACCTAATTCACACTCTATTTACATCTCATATCCATAAGCAGTTTTCAACTACTTCATTTGTCATGTTGTATTCTTTTTTCAAATTTCCTGCAGCTTTTCCTTTGTGAATGTTATCTTATGCCATATAGTACATGAAGATTCATGGCAGAGCTCTTTTATGACACTTCTTTACCTCACTGAATTTGTTTTGCTTTGAAATCAACCTTGTCTGATGTTTGTCTTTGTGTTTACATGGTGGATTTTTGGCTCTCCTTTTTACATTCAACCTTTAATTTGCTTGATCTTTTTTTTTACTTATCATACTCTATTCTACTTTACTTTGTTGAACACTTAATTCAATTAAACTATAGATCTATGAGGCTGGGTACAATATATTTTTTTCATCATTGAATCATCTCTCAGTTAATAGAGTTCCTGGCACTTAATTATCACTAATAAAGACTTTGGAGGCACTTTATTTAGATAAGCTTTGTATAAAATATATAGTTGGATTCCGTTAAGTCCAATCTTAGAATCTTTTTCTAATAATCAGTGGGCCCTCTAATTTGTATTAATTGGTATGATACATGTTTGATCTATAGTATGTCACCTAATTTTGTTGTTATATTTTTTCTGTTGTCGTGTTCTAGCTTTTACTCAAGGTTCTCTATTTTACTGGGATGTGTTTGGAAGGATTTCCTTTTATTGGTCATTTATAGCCTATATTCAATATCTTAGTGGCTATTTCTATGATTTTTAACAATATTTAGCCTCTATTTTTTTATATAATATTTGAAAGTATCGATTTTATCTCCACCTTGAAAGATAATGAAATTCACACATTTTTATTTCTGTTCACCTTCCCTTTCCCTCCTGATTTTTCTAATTTGCAAATATTTTACATTTTCAGAGTATATAACTTTTATTACCTATTATAATATATATGTATTAGATAATATTAATGGTTGCTTAGTGCTGCATTTAAACAGATTCAGGACCTGTTGCTGGTCCTTTCATGTTGCTACTTCTACTTTTGACATCTTTTTATGTAGTCTCCAAAATTTTCATTTTGAAAATGTTTAAACCTATGGAAAGTTTTTAAAATGGACCAATGAATAGCCATGTAATCTTCACTTAGAATTACAAGTATTATGTTGCCCCATTTACTTTATCCATATATCTTTGCTCTATTTTTATTCATTTTTTTACTTATTTATAGATATAATGATACTTCATCCTAGGTATCTTAGTGTTATCTCCTAAGAATAAGTAATCTCCAATATAGTCATCAATACTACTATCATATTAATATTTAATATCCAGTCCATACTCAAAATTCTCTAATTTCTCAAAAATATACTGGATATTTTTGTTATTGTTGTTCCAGGACTGAATTCAGGTTCAAAGACAAGGATGCCCACTTTTGCCACTTCCATTCAACATAGTACTAGAAGTCCTAATGAGAGCAATCAGGCAAGAGAAAGAAATAAAGTACATCCAAATCAGAAAATGGGAAGTTGAATTATCCCTGTTTACTAATAATATGATCTTATATCAGGAAATCCATAAGGAATCCTCCAAAAGAATCCTAGAATTGATAAATTCAGTAAAGTCTCAGGTTAAAAAATTAATGTACACAAATCAGTAATATTTCTATATACGGTAACAGTCAAGCTAAAAAACAAGGAATTCAATCCCATTTACAATAACCTTAAAAAAATAAAATACAAAGGAATATAATTAACCAAGAAAGTGAAAGATCTCTATGAGAAGAACTACAAAACACTGATGAAAGAAACCATTGTTGATATAAACATAAAAACTAGCATGCTCATGGATTGGAAGAATCAAATATTGTTAAAATGTCCATTCTGCTCAAAGTGATTTACAGATTCAAAGCAATTTCAATTAAAATACCAATGGCATTTTTCACAGACTTATAAAAAAATCCTAAATTTCATATGGAATAAAAAAGCCTGAATAGCCAAACCAATCATCAGCCAAAGAAAACAAATCTGAAGGTATCACATAACCTGGCTTCAAATTATACTACAAGGATATAGTAACCAAAACAACATAGTACTTGTATGAAAGTACACACATAGATCAAAGGGACAGAATAGAGAACCCAGAAATAAAACCACATACCTACAACCAACTGATCTTCAACAAAGCAGGCAAAAACATACATTAGGGAAAAGATGCCCTATTCAATAAATGGTGTTGGAAAAATTGGAGAGTCACATGCAGAAAAATAAAACTGAATTCCTATCTCACATTGTACACAAAAATTAATGCAAGGTGGATTAAAGACTTAAATGTAAGACCTGAAACCATAAAAATTCTAAATGAAAACTTGGAAAAAACTCTTCTGGACATTGACCCAGGCAAAGAATTTATGACTAAAACCTAAAAAGCAAATACAACAAAAAAGAAAAATAAATAAATGGGACTTTATTAAACTAAAAAGTTTCCACACAGCAAAAGAAATAACGAATTGAGTAAACAACCTACAAAATGGAAAAAATATTCATAAACTATACACTTGACAAAGGACTAATATCCAGAATCTACAAGGAACTCAAACAAAGCAGCAAGAAAAAAACAAACATCCCCATTAAAAAGTGTGCAAAAGCCATGAACAGATATTTTCCAAAGAAGATATACTAATGGCTAACAAATATATGAAAAAATGCTCAACATAATTAACCATCAGGGAAATGCAAATTAAAACCACAATGAGATGTCACCTTACCCCTGTCAGAATGGCCATTCTTAAAAAGTCAAAAAACATTAGATGTTGTCATGGATACAGTAAAAGGGAATACACTGTTGGTGGGATGTAAATTGATACAACCACTATGGAAAACAATATGGAGATTCCTCAAAAAACTAAAAGTAGACCTACCATTCAATCCAGCAATCTCACTTCTGTCTATCTATGCAAAGGAAAAGAAGTCAATATATTAAAGAGATACATGTACTTGTACATTGCAGCACAATTCACAATTGCAAAGATATGGTATCAGCCTAAGTGCCCATCAACTGAGGAGTGGATAAAGAAAATATGGTATATATATGCCATGTAATACTACTCAGCCATAAAAATGAATGAAATAATGTCTGGATGAAATTAGAAAGCCATTATCTTAAGTGAAGTATTTCAGGAACAGAGCAACAAATACTGCATGTACTCACTTATAAGTGGGAGCTAAGTGATGGTTATACATGGTCATACAGAGTGGTATAATAGATTTTGGATGCTCCAAAGGGGTGAGGGTGAGGGATAAGGGATCAAAAATTACCTATCAGGTACAATATATATAACTCAGGTGACGGGTACACTAAAATCCCTAAGTTCACCACTATACAATTCATCCATGTATAGAAAAACCACTTGTAAGTTTTGAAATAAACTAAATCTATCGAAATTTAAAAAATGTATTGAAATAAAAAAAATTCAGGTTCATGGATTTTGTTATGTCTCTTAAATCTCTTTTATTCTAAAAATAACCATGATTAGCTTTAATAACATTGATGTTTTAAAGATCCGTGTCAGTTGTCAATAGAATTTCCCAGGTTCTGGACTTTTCCAATTGTCTCTTCTGAATGTCATTTAAACTTCTATTCTATTTCCTGTATACCAATACTTTATTCCTAAACAGTTGACTTGATTCAGATTAAACATTGTGCAAGAATATTTCATAAGTGATCTTGTATTCTTTATATTGCATCACATCAAAAGATACGCAATGTCATATTGCCCACCCTATGTTGATCCATCACTTGGTAGGATAGATTTAATTATGTAGCTTTCAGAATTTTTTTTCTTTGTTAAAGAACCTCTGGAGTATTATACATTTGAGACTATGTGTCTACTGCCACAATTTTTATATATATTTATATTTTATATGTGTGTGTGTGTGTGTGTGTGTATACATATATCTGCCCTCTGGAGCAGATTTGGTTATTTCCTATGTTAAAAGATCAGGTTAGTTAAGTTCAGTATTCCTTAGATGTGATGCAAATTTAAAGCATGCGCAACATCCGTCTGAACCACTCTACCACCTCCGTAGGATTTGGGGACATCCTAAAATATACCTTGCTCGCATAAGAATTATCCTGAGCTGAAGGCAATTGAGGAACAGCAGATGCAAGAAAAACAGAGCATAAGTTTTCCTTCTGTAAAGAAAATTTACATTAATAAAGGAAATTTCCACTTGTAAAGATATTTCCCTCTCCCACACCAGGAAGGAGAAGGATGATCTTAACAACTCTTTTTAGTGGATGAGACTTTCATCTGCATAAAAAACCTCATTAAGCAATGCTTGTTTACTATACATTTCCTCCCCTCATTTTCCCATAACTTATTCCCTCTTCCTCCTCACCACCCAGAAGCTCAAAATCCTTTTTGATTTATCTAGCCTAGATGGTATATAAGTTCCCAGATTCCGACTGCCTCCTTCTGTCTCATTTCTTGGTGAATCCCTATGCATGTGTTTATAGTTAAATTTACAGGAGTTTTTTTCTCTCTTTTTAATCTATCTTTTATCAGTTTAATTCATAGATCCTAGAAGCATAGAAGGAAAAACTTTTTT
Organism: Indri indri; assembly: GCA_004363605.1. Classification (NCBI taxonomy): domain Eukaryota; kingdom Metazoa; phylum Chordata; class Mammalia; order Primates; family Indriidae; genus Indri; species Indri indri. The sequence goes on from RJWJ010026916.1 coordinate 21,129, forward strand.
CTCTCCTATAAGGGTCAGGGGAAGGTTGTGCTGCTTGCTATCCTGTAAGCAATTAAATTCTTTATTTCTGAGCCAGTAATCTTGTGTCTTCTACCAGCATCCACAAAGCTATGACAGGCTGACAAACTTTTTAACTTGTAAGAAAGGTAAAATCACAGATCCTTAACAGTTTTTTACTTTTATCAGTCATTTTTCCTTTTTATTCCCTTCTATTTATTTTTTAATGTTTTTTCATGATTATATTCTATGAACCGTACTTGGTTTGTTTTTTTCATCAGGTTACTTAATATCTAGCCTTAATTTTTCTCATCTGTATGATAACAATAATAGTATTTCCCTTATAAGGTCATTATAAAAATTAACCCAGTTAATATGCATTAGTTAGACCAGTCACTGTCACTTTATAAAGCATTCAACAAATAATTGTTGATTATGATATATTTTATATTGTTTCTACTTAGGTTTTCATATCTTTAATAGCTTTATTTTTCTCTTCCATTTTTTTCTATTCTCAACCAATTCACTTTTCTTATCTGAACATCTTGTCATTTAGTACTCTTGTATGTGTTTTTGAAGTTAAATTTTTTTTCAATTTTAGATTATGGAGATGTTGATTAAAATAATTTTCTGATGCCCAGAGCTAATTATTCCAACAAAAATGGGCAAATGAGATCAGACATTTCTCAACAGACATACAAATGGCCAAAAAATATGTTTAAAAACGCTCACTGATCATCAGGGAAATCCAAATCAAAACCTCAATGAGATATCATCTCACCCCGTTAGGATGGTAATAATCAAAAAGACAAAAAATAACAAATGCTGGCAAGAATGTGGAGGAAAAAAAAACCCTTATACACTGTTGGTGGGAATGTAAACTAGTACAGCCACTATGAAGAACAGTATGGAGGTTCCTCAATAAACTGCAAATAGAACTATGATTCAGCAATCCCACACTGGACATTTCGTCCAAAGGAAGGGAAATTAGTATATCAAAGAGACATAAGTATAACCGTGTTTCTTGTAACACTATTCACAACAGCCAAAATATGGAATCAACCTAGGTATGGAATCAACCTAGGTATCCAACAACACATGAATGGATAATAAAAGTGTGGTATTTGTATATAATGGAATACTATTCAGCTATTAAAAAGAATGAAATCCTGTCATTTGTGGCAACATAGATGGAACTGGCAGGCATTATGTTAAGTGAAATAAGCTAGGGACAGAAAGTTAAACACCAAATGTTCACACTCACATGTCAAATTTTTAAAAAGTTGATTTCACAAAAATAAAAAATGGAACAAAGTATACTAGAGGCTGGGAAGGATAGGGAGAAGAGGGGGCAGGTAGGGAGAGATTTGTTAAAGGATATAAAATCATAGCTGGATAGAAGAAATAAGTTCTAGTGTTCCATATCACTGTAGGATGACTGTAGTTAACAATAATCTGCAGTTTCAAATACTAGGAGGATATCGAGTATTCCCA
>RJWJ010026917.1:0-22638 GCA_004363605.1 Indri indri
TCTTTGTCAGATGCATGAAAGAACCTTCAGAGGACAAGTGGTCTCCTGCTCAGTACCACTCCTGGGGAGAGGGGATTTACCCAAGAGTCAGGCTCGGCTATCACAGCTTCCCATAGATCAGTTTAGACTGAGAAAAGAATGAGCACAGATTCTCATTATCTAGAAGTCATTAAGCTGTGATTAGGAAAAGGGAGAGGGGAAGAGACAAACATTTGTAAGGGATCCGACATCTGTATTCGTCTGTGCACTGATACCGCACTGGCCCACTGGGCCACCTTTAATGAACAACATATGCTATGGTTTCCAGTGGCCGTATGTGCTAAGTGCTAGACAACACAAAGACATTTCCCGTTGAGGTCCCTGTCCCCAAGGACCTCACGATTTTATTGGAAAGAAAGACAAACAGGCAGCTATAATAACGGATAATATTTGTTGAGAATTCATTTTATATCAGGCATAGTTCTAGACACTTCACATATATTAATTCATTTAATACTCACTGCAACCCTCTAAGATAGGTAATTTTACAAGTATAAAAACTGAGGCACAGAGAGGTTGATTAACTTGCCCAGAGTGGCAAGGTGTGGCTCCTAAGTGGAAGAATCAGGATTTGAACCCTTAGCCTTTTAGCTCCAGAGCCCCCAACACTCCACAGAGCAGTGAGCATTACAAAGAGCTATGAAGTAAAAGCCAGGAGAAGCCTGCTCTTCAGACTGAAAACCTTTAGCTGATGTTCCACCGGCACATGTGCCTGAAATGGGAAGCATGTCTTCTTTCTGTCCATCGTCTCCCCTTTCCCTCTGTCTGCAACAGCGTCTGTGCACACACAACACTATCCCGTCTTCTCAAAGGAACCTCACAGCTGTCTTTGCTCCTTCCTTCTCCAGCATCACCTCTAACATCTGCCTGGTGGGTAGGTCTGATGAATTCTGTATCAGATATAAACCTCACTCAGCCTCTTCTCCCTGTGCTCTTAGCCCCACACCTAGCTCAGGCCCTTCGCCTCTTGCTGGGATCACTGCGGTAGTCTCTGACTTGTTTCCGACTCTCGCTCATTCCCCACGTCAACATGCCCTTCACACTGCTGGCCGTCTTCACCATGTCCACCCAGCCATGTGCAAACCTTCAGGAAGGGACTCGCTCTGGTCACATCCATTATGGCAGGCATGGGCTCTACCTTTGCAAGAACATGGTGGCTGGGATTAGGAGGTGACCCATATCCCCAGGGCAGGGCAAGAGAGGCCAGCTGTGCGCACCAGAAATCACTGTGTCTCAACAGTCCGTGCCCATATGCATCACCTGGGGATCACCTGGGAAGGTGCAGGTTCTGATTCTGTAGGTCTGGGGCGAGGCCTGAGAGTCTGCATTTCTGAGTTGTCATGTGAGGCTGATCCTGCCAGTCCATAGTTTGAATAGTCAGATATTACATGGCAGCTTCAAAGACAAAGGCAGGATTTCTCCAGCCATAGTCTCAGGCCAGGACTAGGGGAGCTACAGAATAAAATTAATCAAACACAGCCCTTTACCAAGCATTCGCTATAGACTAGATGCCGTGCTACATGCTTATTTTGCAGTCTCACGTCATCCTCCCAGTAGCCCTAGGAGCTTCATACCATTATTGTTCCCATTTCCCACATGAGAAAACTGAGGCTTAGCAAGATGAAGGAACTCACCCAAGGTGACTCAGGGCTGGAAAGTCCAAGGTCAAGCATGTCAACAACATAACCATGGAGTCCCCATTTTGAGATAACGGGAAGGTGTTGCATTTATAGAGACGAGGTTGGCCAGAAGGAGGCGAGGAGGGGATGGCATCAGAAAGAAGCTGTGCTTCCCGTCTGGGGCCCCTGGGCTGCCACAGCCCACGCAGCTCCTGCAGAGGCCCGCCTGGAGCAGGTGAGGCAGCAGCACAGGGCCCAGGGCTTAGGAGGCCAGAATCGGGGGTTCGTGCCCCAGACAGAGACTAACAGCAAGTTGGACTCAATGTGTGGAGGAAAAACACTGGGCTGGGAGTTCTCATCCTTGTCTAAAGCAAATGAGCAGCGTGATTCTGAGCACCCACTTTTCTTCTCTGGGCTCCTGTTTTTATCTGGAAGACCATGTTAATAATTTGCAGGGCCCCGTGCACAATACAATGTGGACCTTTTGTTAAAAATGATTGAGTGTCAAGATGGTGACAACAGAGCATTAAACCAAGAGTGGGGCCCTCCCGAGTGTGGGGCCCTGTGTGACTGCATGGGTCACACCCCCACGAAGCCAGCCCTGGAGACAGAGTGAGCCTGTGGGATGTCTAATGCCTTTCAAGCTCTACTGTTCAATAAAGTCAGTTTTCTTCTGTTTTCCGCTATTATTCCCACTCTGTTGGCTTATCATTTCTATGTCACCCAGGAAATATTTGAGGCGACTCCACAGTTGCCACTGGCTGTGTCTCTGTCTGGTATGTCATTGGGTTGTCTCTCTCCCTGTCCTCTCTGCTCTGCCATCCAGAGACCTTGTAAGGACTGTTGTGTCCTGAGTGCATGAAGCTGTCTCAAGATCTGTGGCCACCTTGAAGGGGGTGAGCAGCAGCGTGGCCTGAAGGAATGAGAACATTTCCTTTTTCTGTGCCGACACTCATCCTGCTCAGATAGCTCCTTCGTTTCCCCATTTTTCCCCAACTCTCTGTCAGGACAGAGAGTCAGTGAGAAAGAATGAGTCAGCACCTCGTGTCCTGTCCTTGCCCCCACCCCCAGGGAGTGAATACCTCAGTTCCCAAACTGTCTGAGTCAGGGAGGTCGCCCTGAGGACATCTGCCTGTTTGTCCAAACCATGCCAAGCAAGCAACAGCTGCTGAAATGAGCCCAGGGGGCATCACTTCCTGTCGCGGGAGACCAGACCAGGTGGACTCTTGGCCCTCCTGCCTGACCCTGCCACACTGCCCAGGTGGCTCCAGTACAGGGAGGGCACTGGCTGCCCGGTTCCATTCCATAGACTCAGCCTAGGGACCAGGGTGCCCCTGCCAGCATCTTTCCTTGGGATCGGGGTCATCAAAGAGCAGAGGCAGCCACTAACGACCCAAACCCTGGGGTAGGGGCAGACAGAGCAACTGGCCTGAGTGCTTGTAGTCCTGGGGTCTCTGCTGGGCTTTGCCACTGACCGTAGGCAAATCTTTTCACCTTGGTACTCTTTGGGCCTCAGTTTCCTCATCTATAAAGTGGGACACCTTCTTTGCCTCCTTCCCCATGCAGAGTGAATTGGTCTTTTCCTTGGAGGCCAAAGTATGAGACACATAACACACTGTGATTTGGTTGGCTAATTACATACCTGACTCCCCCTCTAGGCCATCAGCTCCTAAGGACAGGGAGCAGCATTCAGCCCTAACCCTCCATCATTCCGCGTCTCGGACGCTTAGACTGCATCGGGAGCGCTAGTGTACAGGCAACTGCATTTCCGACGCTGATTAGGGTGACAGCATTGCATATGCACCCCCTGTAATGCCTGCAGATAGATTGGAACAAAGAGAAACTACCTCTGATGCAGGACCAAGGAACAGTAGTTGGAAACACACTCCATCCCATCACTCTGTGTCCCACGTCTACAGCCCACCATTGCTGAGTTTTTGGTCTTCTATCATCTGATGACTACAGCATTGTGTCCTGTTCACACATGAGCCATACGAAGCCCAGAAAGGGTGGCCCCACTCTCTGGTCTTGCCCTGACTGCTGCGGTGGTTCCTGCCGCTGGTCATCAGGGAAGAGGTGTTGGCTGCACACCAGACCTTGGGGAAGTGTCTGCAGAGTGAAGGGAGGTGAGGGAAGTCCTGGAAGCATCTGCTTCCCGAGGAAGAAGCACCGTGCAGATTCTCGGTAGCCTCACCTGCTGGAGAAGGGACACTTTTGGGGAGTTACAGCCGTGGGAACCAATTACGGGCTGGATTATGTCCCCACCTAAATTCATGTGTTGAAGCCCTAACGCTCAGTGGGACTGTATTTGGAGACAGGGCCTTAAAGGTAATTAAGGTTAAATGAGGTTCCAAGGGTGGGGTCCTAACCACACAGGACTGGGTTCTGAGAAGGAGAGGAGACGCCAGAAATCCCCCCCTCACGGCACGTGCACAGAGAGGAGGCACAGTGAGAAGCGTCATCCGCAGCCAGGAAGAGCAGCCTCGCCAGGAACCAGCCCTGCTGGCACCCGGATCTTGCACTGCCAGCCTCCGGGGCTGTGAGAAAAGAAACGTCTGTTGTTTAAGCCACTTAGTCTGTGGTGTGTTGTTGTGGCAGCCCGAGCTGACTCATGCAGTGGCCTCTTTGCGGGCACTGTGTATCATGCACCAGGGTGGAGACAGATGTCACCGTGCGTTGGCTAAGGAGCAGGTTTCATCAGGGGACAACTACAAGGTGTCAGCCATTCTCCCTCGGTGTCCCTGGTGGGTGTGGAGCTGGAGACCCACATGGAATCCATAAGGATCATCCTTTCTGGGGACCTCCCTGCTTATAGGGCGAGCAAGAGGGGGCTCCTGCCAGAGGGCAGCACGCAGACCACTCGGCGTGGGGCAGGTGTGGGGCCGGCGTTACCCGAGCTGTCTGGGAACACCAGCTCCCAGCACCTGGAGCCCTCGGCGGGCTTGTGGTATCGCAGTCTCCCTGCTGGGGGAAGACCTTCAGCCCCCCATGCAGCTGAACAGGCCCTCCCCCCAGGGGATTTGGGGCCCTTGGTGCCAGCAAAGTCATTGTCCAGGCAGGCCAGAATGAGCATGGGCTTGTTCTAGACAATCCAGGTGTTTTTGTTCAGGCCTGGGCCAGGGCAGTTAGAGCGGTACTCCCTGGGGTGAGCTGCCAGTGGAGAGGGGACTCAGAGGCAGCAAGCCCAAGAGAAGGTCACACTCAGGGACATGGGGTCACTTGGTCAGCTGTCGCTCCCCATCAGGAGACTCCTTTCCAGGACTGACTTTGGAGATTCTTAACTTCGTTTTTGTTAAGGGAGCCGGCTTCCTTCCACAGATGAAGGGACAAGATGTCCAGACAGGACACTGCACACCTCCAGTGGGACCTTATGGCTCCACGTGCTCCCTAGATGGCCGTGGCCTCCACCGGGGGGAAGAGAGACGCTGGGGCGGGGATGAGGAGCTATGGTGCTCCTCTGTGCGGGGAGAGGGCCGGCTTGGCTGCTGTGGGGAGGCGCTCCAGCATTCTCTGCTGGAGCCTTCTGGGGTGGGAGGGATGTGCCAGGCTATTTTCTTCCCCATCTTGGGCTGCCTTTGCCAAAATGAATTTGTCTTGCCCAGTGAGGGCTTGGGATGTAAAACATAAAGGCTGTGCTGGGCTTTGCTTCTTTCCAAAGACCTTGGAAGCCAGAATGAATACTGCCTGTACACATGCATGTGCCATGTGTGCACGAGTATCCGAGCCTGTGCTGGCTCCAGAGACAACGGAGACAGAGGGGACCTGGTGAGGCAGGCAGCCAGGTAGGTCCGAAATCAGCACCTGCAGCCCCAGATCAGGGACCATCTTGCAGCAGAGCCGGAGCCCAGGCTGGCTGCAGCGAAGGTTCGTACCTGGAGCTCAGACGGCTGCAGATGTCTTCCTGGGCTCTTCATGAGACACTGGACCTGCAGTGTTATGGAGGTCTTGCCTGGGTTCAGCACGCCCACCTTCCTCCTCTGCGCACCTCTCTGCACCTTCAGCCTTCCCTCTTTCAAAAAGCCCAACTCAGAGGCGCCTGGATCGATCACCTCAGCTGAAGGTGAACTCTCGCTCTAGAGTTCTTTTACAAGTGGCACCAAACTCGCGGCACATGCCACGGACAGCAGCCATGTGAATTACAGTCCTGCGAGTATATGTTTGTATATATGTACCCTGCTAAACTGGGGGTCTGCTGGGGGAGGGCAGGGACACTGGCAGAGCGTTTCTTGCTCTGCTTGGTGGTTGACCCCAAGCGGTGTTCTCTGGATGTGCGCTGCTCCGTTGGCCACATCTCTGCCTCCCGCGCCATCATCTCCCCAGTGCGGGGCACCTGTCTTGCTCCTTTGGCTTCCACCATCCACAGGGGTTTGTCTCCATCAGTGCCTTCTCTGAGGCCCTGCCAAGAGCTGCCAGGCTCTGCCTGCTCCCCTCTGGGTCCCTCATGGCATCCGATGCTATGGGAATCGAGCAGAAAACGCAAAAGCAGGACTTTGTGTGCTTTCACCACTGTCTGTCCTTCCTCCACCCTGGGCAATGGCTCAGCGATGGCAGATTTCCTGGTCACTGTCGTAGTCCAGGTGGGCTGCTATAACATAGACTGGGGGTGGGGGGGGGGGCTTATAAGCATAATTTATTGCTCACAGTCCTGGAGGCTGGGAAGCCCAAGATCAAGGCCCTGGCAGACTCCGTGTCTGGTAAAGGCCTGGTTCTCACTGTGTTCTCACACGGCAGAAGGGGTGAGGGAGCTCTCCCGGGTCGGGTTCCCTTTAAAAGGGCACTAATCCCACTCAGGAGGGCTCCACTCGGATGACCTAACCATCTCCCAAAGCCCCCAGCTCCAAATACCATCACACTGGGGGGTAAGGATGTCAACATATGAATTTTGGGGGAACAGAGTCTATAGTAGTCACTTTCCTATATTATTAGTTATAAAATAGATACTAAAAAGCCCAGTCCAATGTAATACCAAAGCTTCACTCTCTCACCTAACTTGAGGGCTTCTCCCCATTGTCCGCTTAGCCTTGAGGGGCTGTGGCTAGCTGCTTTGCTGTTTTCCCCTTGCTCTCCTTGTCTGCTGACTGTGCAGCCTCCTGCTCCTCAGGGTGGGAGCAGGGGAAGGAAGACAACAGCAGAGAAGGTCCGTCCTGCCTGGTCTGTTGTAATCTGGCCCCGGGGACCCCAGGCCAGGGCACAGGTACAAATGCCGGCTCATTTTCTCGTGATGAGCTTTTATAGATCCTCTCAGGGGTCCCCTGCTGTGCCTTCACTGGGCACGGGAGGTGCAATCTCTTCTTGACGTCTTATAACCACCCCTCTGCTTCTGCACTGTCTGGGCCACCTCCAACCTCTTTCTGCTGGGGCTGCCTTGTCCCTGCCGGGAAGCCTTGGCTGGAGACCTTGTCGAGACAAAATCAAAACTGTTGGTTTCCGTAGGTCGGCTTGGCCCACAGAAAATTGCCTGCGTCCTCTTTCTGCCTTTGGTGGAAGCGCGGCTTGTTGTTGCTGCCACCTTCTCTCTGTCTCTTGCCTTAGAGTGTGTTTCCCCAGCTCCCCACCTTCAGAATTCCCCAGCTAAGTGTCAGGCATCAGCCCAGCCTTCCTCGCTCCAGGGGACCCATGGCAGACTCTCACAGGGGCTCTCATTATTCATGACACCAGGACGCAGATTTCTGTGACTCAGCAAGCATCTGGTCACAGGGGTGAGCTCACTCCCTCCCCATGGGATAGTGCTATTCTGTCCCATTCTGTGTGTGTGGCCCTCATGAAGTCCCCCTCATCTTGCTGGAGCTAGGGGGAGCCCCTCTCTCCCCGCCTCCTTGCCCTGAGGAGCAGGTTGCTGGCACCTCACCCTCCAAGGACATTATCTCCATCAGTCTCTACTGATCAATCTTCTTCTATGCCTTAGAGAAGGTGGGTGGAATAAGGGAATCATCTTCAAACTTTTTTGTTTGAGGATCTCCTAAAAGGATTTTGAAAAGCTGTGTAGCTTCTTGAACATTAGTTGACATTTAAAAATTTTCATCATAAGCTTAAATAGTTACAAAGGATGTCATTTCTGGTATATTGAATATGATACATGATGATATTATGTACTTTAAATATTTTTCATCAAAATCTTGAAGCTTCAGATTTGATTCATTCAATTTATGGAAAATATCCACCATATAACATAATTGGCAAAGCCAAGTAGCTAAATCAGAGCTTTTTGTAACAAGAAGGAAAATTCTGATTCTGCTTCTCCATTTGAATATATATGTTCATCTATACTTGAAACATCTGCATTCTGATCCCAAGATACACAGGTAGGTGGGCAGGGGAGGCGCAGAGTTTTGAAATAGGCTTGTAACTCACATTAAATATTTTTTTTGGATTTTTTACTGGATTCTTTCTTGGATTCCTGTGCTTGGTGCCCTGAGGATTTTACATCTAAGGGAGCTTCAACACAGCAGGATTCAAGATGGGCAAAAACCTGTCTTCGTTTTGTGGGAAACCTGGAAACCACCAGTGTATGCTCAGATGGGTTGGTTTTAGAAAAGAACGCGTCCACTAGAGGGGCTGGAAAGGGGTGTCCTTGAAGCCGTCTGTGCTGTGTCCCCAGGGGAAGACTGCTGGCCTAGCAGTCGCTATGTCTTTTGCAGCCACCACTCGCAGGTCTGCACAGGCGCTCCAACACCCCTAGATAGCATTGGGGTGCATTAGCACCCTCTGTCCCAGAATCGAGGTCTCCTCTGAGACGGGAGTGACAGGCAAGTCCCATCTGAACGTCCTGCTTGACTCATGAGGGGCTTGGGTCACGGCGGGTGCCCAGTGAGGGTCTGTGGACCAATGTCTGATGTCGGTGGAGAGTCAGCCCCCACAGTCCCTGCTGCCACCGTCCCCACCCCCTGCTCCTCCCTGTGTGGGAAGGGGTGTGACGGGGAATTCTGGGCTGAGCAGCCATTTCCGTGTGGTCAGGGCTTTGGTGTGGGCGGTGGTGGGAGACACAGCTGGCCGGCAGGGGCTGGGGGACACCTCTGGGGGATGAGGCCTGGGCCAGGGCAGTGTGTGTCAGCCAAGCGGAATCCCCATGGCCTCATTTTCAAAGCCATTTGCAAGGCTGAGCTGTTCCTTTGTCTGTGTCTGAGGACCCCCCACTCGCGGCCACAGCCTGGGAAAATGTGTGCAGTCAGGGCCATTGTGGCCTCTAGAAGCAGCAGAAGTGGAGCAGGCAGCTGTTCTGCACCGAGCCTCCGAGGAATCCGTCTGTCTGGCCCATCACCAACCTTATGCTGGAGCTGGCCTCTGCCTGGGTGGTGAGATTGGCCGACACAAGGATGTACTTGATCCGAATGTCTCCCACACCAGCCTGTCATGATGGCTGACGGCCACCAACAGAGGGGGAGGAGGACAGAGAGGGGCAGCCTGGGAGGTGACAGATCTCATTTCCCTCCTTTATTCTTCAAATACTTGCCATAGGATCCCTGGTAAGCCCCCAAGCCCCACTCTTCTCTCTGTAAAATGGGGCTAGAATTCGGGGTTGGGTGGATAAAATGAGGTCGAGAGCGTGGATGGATCCGGCGCACCTGCGGGGAAATGTCTGGCTGACGCGCCCAGCGTGCCGACCCCTCCCCTCATGGCCAGAGCCTGCAGGGCCTGCGGCTTCCCCTGCCCGGAGGTGCCAGTCCACAGGCCGCTCCGAACCAGTCTGCCTTCCTTCCTCGGGATCTTCGGGGAAAGGAACCGAGGGGACGGGAGCTGAGCTGCGGGATGGCCGAGAACTAGAGGGAGGGTCTGAGTCGCCTGGCGCTGAGCCCCAGGCCTCCCTGCCAGGTTCAAGCCCCCACGTATGGCCTAAGGAAGCAACTGTCACACTTCAGTGGGGACTTAGAACAATGCAGATTCCTGAGCCCCACCCCAGAAGCAGATTCCGGAGGCACTTCCGGAGGCCACACTCTGTGGGCCTGGACAGGGAGGTGGTCAGGGTCACGTAGGGGCAGATCCCTGCTTTGAACTCCACAGCCGTGGCTGCTCCCCAGCCGGGTCCTGCTGGGGGCTCGGGAAGGGGCAGGGGGAAGACGGCGAGGCTGTCCTCCGAGAGTGGCACTGCCGATGAGAGCATCTCATGATGGGCCCGCCCCTGCGGGGGGACCGGGGTTCCAGGGCCTAGGACAGAGACAGGAAGGGGTGGAAAATTGTGGACTCAGTGCTCGACGAGGGAGCAACAGGTGCAAGCTGGGCCGTCCGTCACAGGCACGTCCAGGACTCAGCCTAAGATCAGGCCTCTTTTGTTGAGTTTCTCTCCCCGAAAGGTGGTGAGCTGGTTCATCTTTTGTCGGTAGGGGCAGGATCACCGCTCACTCCTGTCTATAGCGCTGGCCCAGGCCCTGCTGTTAATCATACAGAGTTCCTGGTGGGGAAACAGTCACCTGAAAGACTAGCTGTCACAGACTCAGCTTCTCTGACTCCTCTGACTTAGGAGCAGCCTGGGGACTGGAGCTCTAGGCCACCAGCAGCTGAGAATGGAAATTAGCACAGCCGAGGGCCCCATTTCTTTCCCTCTTTCCCTCCAGGCCTAGATCAATGCCTCCTCCAGGAAGCCTTCCCTGATTACTCCTTCCTTTAACTCCCCCTGTGCCTCAGTTTATCAATGAAGCCTTGTGTCATGGTTCTGTCTCCCTGAGGGTACCTCTGCATCTCTAGGGACCCCATCCTCTCTGTCCTGGGCTAGGATGGAGAAGTCAGTCTAGTCGTGGGAGGTCAGATATTGATGTAGCAGTTAAGAGTTTGGCTTTGGGGGTCCAAGAGACCTAGATTCAAATCTAATTCTGCTAATGTGAAACCCTGCGTAAATCACCTAACTTCACTGAGCCTCAGTTTCCCCATTTGTACAAATGGAAATAATGAGCATTCTTCCCACATGTGGTTTGTTATGAGGGTTAAAAGAGATATAGAGATGATACCTACAAAGTGGCAGGACTTTGCACTCAGACACCAAGAACACACTTGGAACTCAATACATGCAAATTATGATGACTGTGATTATTAATTATTCACCCTGCTCCCTCCTCCAAGGTCACCTGTCTGCAATCTGTCCAGTGCTGAGCTAGGTTCTGGGGACAGCAGGGTGAAGAAGAGACCGCCCCACCATAGGACAACTCCTGTGACAAGTGTCATGATAGAGATATGGCCAGAAGACTCAGAAATCAGGGCTGGGGGTGATCTTCCTAGGCTGAGCTGAGATTGGGGGCAGGGGTAGCTTCTGTTAGGGAGGGTGACAGGAGCCAGTGGCTGTGGACAGGAGGCACAGCTTTCTGCCAAGCTGAGGAAGAGGAAGATAGGCGTTCCAGGCAGAGGGAAGAATATAAACAAAGCATCTCCTATGGGAAGGGAGTTCCCGGTCATGCTGGGGGAGGGACAGGAGGTTAGGGAGGGGCTGAAAAATAGTTCGGGGAGAAGCTTCCCTATCTTCCCCTTGGAACAGAAGAATTCAATTCCTCAAACGTTGGTTTAAAGTTGTGTGCCTGGCCCGGGAAAGGCTTGCATGGGAAGGCCCCCAAAATGTGAAATGTCAGGCAAGGCTCAAGGAACTCCAGGGAGGCAAGAGAGGAACCCGAATAAAGTGAACAGCTCTCAATTGACAGGTACATCCCTAAAGCCCCCGAATGCACAAAAAGGGGTTCTCAGCACAATGGGCTGTCTGTGGACCCCCAGACATTAGACAAATAGGCAGAGGGCCCTCTATGGATCTTAAAAGAATGGCAGTGATGGGGACATGTGAAGGCTCAGGTCACACACAGGGAACTGGGTTTTGCTCCCACTTGGCCCCTCTGGTCCTCTAAGTCTAAACCGGCTCTGCCCAGGAGTGGCTGCAGCCACAAATGTGTCAGGCAGTGGGAGGAGACAGTCCTCGCCATCCCCAAAGCATGTCTTATTATTAAAACTCATACATCACACACTGAAGCAAATACCAGGCGTAGGGGAATTGGAATCCTTCAGCGTGGACTAGATCCATCACATTCTAAATCAGGTACATCAGCCTGTGAATCAAACGCATCACCTTTGGATTCGATGGACTCCCAGTCGGATTAGATTCATCACCTATTGAATCAAATGCAACTCTGATTGAATCAGAAACTGCACCTCACCTAGTAAATCATCTAAATATTACCCACATTACTAGTTTGGAATGGCTGCCTCACCAATATGTTTTAACAGACGACGTGTTAAAGCTGCTATAACATTTAAACAATTACCTGCAGAAACGAACTCAATACACCCGTCACTCCGGCTGGGTGATCAGCGTTTTGAGCAGAAGTCGCCACCCAGACACATGGGCTTTCCTTTCCTCCTCCCTCTCCTACCACCATTGGACTCCTCTGTGGTCCAGACGCATGCCGAGGTGAGGCAGGTGGGAGAGGTGGGGGCCCCCAACCACAGCCCGGAGAAGGCTGGAGTGACAGCCAAGGCAGCAGACCAGATGTGGGCCCCGCCAGCAGCAGACACATTTCACTTAATCTGCACAGTACTTGCAAAACAGGGAATGGCTCACAGTCAGAAATGCACCACAAAAACCTGGATGTTTGGCTATTCTTAACAAAATGAGATTTGGCAATGATAGGCCGGCATGCCCACTGTCAGCTAGACCTAGCAACAGCAACTATTGCCAGCTGAGGTTGCACACACAGTTCTGTGTTATCATTAATGCTCACAACAACCTTAGTACAGTCTGTAATAATAGACTATCATTGTTTCCATTCGAGGAAACCAAGGGCACAGAGAGGGCAAGCAACCTGTTCACTCGCACAGTGGGGCAGGGGTGGAGGCAGGTGCTAGCAGCCCACCTAGAGTGGTGTGGATGTTGGCGGACAGTGTGTGCACCGCGGGCTCGCCTAGACCCCAGCAGGCCTGACACTGTCCTCTGGACATTGAGGCCCGGTGTCCAGGGCCCTGCATTTGTGACCCTAGCTTCCGATGGCAGCTCTGGGCATGTGCTCCCAGGCTGTGCAGGAAGAGGAGACACTCCCTGCTCTCTGCCTTTGGGCTCATTCTGAGCAAGCCCCCCAGCCCACACGTGCAGATCCTTCATCAATGAAAAGGTGAAAAAAAAAAAAAAATCCCACAGCAACCCACTCTATCTCATGCATCTGGTTTTCAAATGGAGGGTCGTGGCCCATTAGCTGGTTGCGAGATTAATTTAGTGGGTTGAGGCCAACATTTTAAAAAATAAGTAGATTAGAATGAAATGTAAGCTATCAGAGTATGTTAGAGATAGTAAAAATAAGCATCGTTCGTGAAACTTGTTTCATTCATATGTATCCAATTTACTCTTCCTGGGATTTAGGATCACAGTTGCTTCAAAGTGACAGCCACATTTCCAGTGGGAGCAGGGACACCACTTTCTCCAGGAGACAGGAAGCATGGTTAACAGCTGCAGGAAAGCGCGGGGGCGGGACGAGGCTTTGGAAGTTTGAGAAGAAAGTGGGTTTGAAACGGTCATCAGGGAGAGTGGGGGAATTAACAGCTTAGAGAACCACATTAGGATTGTCTGCTTGTCGGTGCAGGCCGTGAGTGTAAATGAAATCATTCAGGACACCTGTACAGGTGCAGGCCCAGAGCAGGTGGAGAGTTGGATGTAACCGAAGTTGGGGTTTTGCCAGCTAAATCATCAGAGGGGAAGGGGGCACGCACGGCGCGCGAGTGGGCAGGGAGAGACTGCCATGAGGGAGCGCAGGGGCCAAGCTGGCGAGGAGGGGAGTGAGGCCTGGGCGGCGGCAGGACCAGGGGACTGGCAGCCCCACTCCACTGCAGCCATGGAGGGGGAAGGGAGCTGGGAACGAGCAGTGGTTGGAGAATATGGTGCTTGAAGTTGGATTATGGAGGGGTGGACCTGCCGGTGGTGACAAAGCCTAGTGGGTCACCATGGAGTAGGTGTCTGAGGTAGGTTGAGAACAAGAGTATGGGAGGAAAGGAGGAGCTGAGGGGCCTGGTATTGGAAGGATCGTCTACATGGACATTGAAAGCGCCATGAATCACAACAGAGGTGGTGCTAGAACAGCCACAAGCTATGACCTTCATGGAGTGAGCGCAAGGAGGCAGGGCCGCTGATGGGTGGACGGTCCCAAAATTCACAGGCGGGAATCCTGACCCCCAGGGTGATGGTATTAGGAGGCAGGGCCTTTGGGAGGTGATTAGGCCATAGGTGGAGCCCTTGTGGATGGGATTAGTGCTTTATAAAAGAGGCCCCAGAGGACTAACTAGCCCCTTCTGCCACGGCCACGTGAGGACATGGTGAGAGGAAGCAGGCCCTCACCAGGCAGGGCATCTGCCCACACCTTGATCTGGGATGCCCCGGCCTCTGGAACTGTGAGAAATAAATGCTTCTGATTTAAGCCACCCCGTCTGTGACGTTTTTGTTGTAGCGGCCTGGATGGACAAAGACAGTCAGACGTGACACTCCATGCTGGGCGCTTTTAGAGAGGAGACAGGGACAACGGCCTAGTGGTGGCAATGAGGAGAAGGTAGTCACCCAACCCACTGTGTCCAGCGGTGAGAGGTGCGTGAGAGACACAAACAGCACTACTGAGAGGGTGACGCGAGCAGTGTCCACGGGCACAGCCAGGCGTCTGTTTGAGCCAGAGGAAGGAAAGGGGAGCGTCCGGGGGATTTGCTTGAGACAGGTGATGAGCTCCAGCGGTCCTAAAACTGGGAGGGTGGGAGGCAGAGTCAGATTAGGCTGAAGAGAGGAGAGGTAGGGGGTGGGGGGATTTCGAGGGAATGGGGGAGGGGAGGCTGACCTGCAAGGTCCTTCTTACCTCATTACACGCCATAGCATTGTGTTCCGCCCCCTCCCCATCAGCCAGCACCCTCTCCCCATGGTAGCGCCTATCTGAGAGGGCCTCTGCCCCCCAGACCTGCATGTAACCTACAAAATGTTCACGCAGTCATAGGGCCGTGCTGGCAGAGCTGGAAGAAATGTTCATTGTACTGTATCAAAGTTGCATCCCATTTGCTATATTACCCTGAGTATGGCGCCCTATCATTCGATATGTAATTTAAAAAGTACAGCCTGCCATTGCATTGCAAATCATGCAATTACACCGCACTGTATTTGTGTGCATGTTGTCAAAAGTGTTCATTTCTTAAAAATAAATGCTACAACATATAGCATGGTTTTGAAACGCTGCTTTGGTCTTTCTTCTTTTTTTAATGTGCCAGGACCTCAAGAAATGAAGTGGCCCAGGCTTCTCTTCCCCAGAGGCCCTGCCCCCGACACTGCAGTGGTCGAGGCTGCCATCCCAGGCTCACCGGACACGTGTCCTCCGTCAGGAGCAGTCCGTGCTTCTGCCCCCATCCTTCCCTGGCCTTTGGATTATAAACAAACCAGGTAAACCAAAGACGACAGCTCTGCATCGCACTGTCTTTGCATGTCACCTGGCTCTGGAAAAGCTTAGTAGAGATGACAGGTGGGTTTTCAAAGAAGGGCCTGGGAAAGGCCAGGCTCCGCGTTCATGCAAGCTCAGTGGCAGCCCGTGGCTCTGTGGGTACCGCTCTGTCTGCACTGGTCACCGTGAGGCTACGGATCAGGAGGGTACTGGGGTGCAGCATCCAGGCCACCAGCCCAGCCTGAGGCCTCTCTGGATGGGTCAGAAAGCACAGGAAAGGTCTCCTGCCTCCTCTGGAGGAAGCTCTGCAAACTGGAGTGGCAATTGTCTGGTGTTCAGGCAGCAGAGCAGGGTCTCTGGGTGACAGCCAGGACCCCTCCATCTCCCGGCAAGAAGACACTGGATCCTCACCCTCTGCTTGCTTTTTCCCGAGCTTGCTGGGCACTCCTTTGAGAAGTACACTCGTCCCCAGGCCATACCTTTTGTTGCTCTGCATGTGTGCCCTTTGCTTGGTGGGTCCCTGCAGAGCTGGAAGTCCCTCTGCAAAGGACACCTCCTGTCCCTTACTGGGTTTTCCCAGGAGGGGTAGTGCCTCAACACTTTCCACAAAGTGGATCCTTTATAAGCTTCAAAACTCTATCTTAGAATACCAGCAGACCCCAACCATACATTGACACGGTGGGAGTTATACTTTGAATACTTGTGACGAGAAGAGGCAAATTGACCCAGAAGCTGCCATGGGTGGAAAAGCGCACACCCTTAACAACGCAGCCCCTGCATGCTTGCAGAGGCAACGCTGCGCAGGGGAGCAGGACGTGCGTTATCCCGTCTGGGCGCTGCTGGCGAATGTTGGGCATGGCAGCCCTTGGTGATTGCTTGGAGACCCCAAGTCTAGAAACTTCCTTGGCAGTTAGAGGCAGCTCATTGAAGTGCTTGTTTTGCTTTTTTTTTTTTTTCCCATCTGGTATTCCTCCTGGCCAAATTAAAATGCTCTAATTCACAATCTTATCCTTCCAAAGCATCCTGTTCCCCCTCCTATGACTTCGCCTCAATGTCCTTGGGTTTGGGGAAATGCTCAGGGGCATGTCTGTGCTCCTCTGCGTTTCCATGGATCATAGGAGGGTGTGGCAGGTGAGTCTGCTTCTGGCTGGAGCTGGAGGCAGCGCCGAGGGGAAGCCTCTGGAAGCTGCCCTGGGAGTGCAGCAACAGGACAGAGGCCTTAGGCATTTGGGCCTCTCGCAGGCAGAGGCTTAGGTGCTCTGGAGCTCTGGCTGTCCCCGAGGGCTGCCCTGGCTCCTGCCAGGTGGCTGCTCAATCTTGATATTGGGTTTGGGCTGGGGTCTGGTCCTCGGCCCAATGCTGCTGCAGTCCCAGGGTCCCCAAGGAAGCCTCTGTAGAGAGCTGGTCCTGAAAGTCTGCAAATGCATGCCAGGGGCACTTCCCAGACCTGGTCACTGGAGAATGACATGTAGGCCAGCAGGGATGGGGAGTCAGGACAGGTAGCTGTGCAGGGCCCACCACTGGGCTGAATGCTGGGGAGTTGATAGGAGAAGTAGGCGGTACAGCCACTGGCCAACGTCAGTGAGGAGGAAAGAGACCTAGAGAACAACCAGATCATCATCCCAGTGATCGAACTTACTGGAGTCAGGCACATGCTAAGCGCTTCTCGTGCATTATCTTATTCAATCCTGACAACCCAAGGGTATTGATATTATTTTTATTTCTACTTCTATGTATCAGATAACTGAAGCACAGACAGTTTAAATAACTTGTTCTCATTTTACAGGACAAAAAACTGAGGCTCAAAGTCATTCACTTATCTAACAAAGACCCCAGATTAGCAGAGTGGTAGAGCTGGGTTTAAATCCAAACATGTCTGACTCCCCAGTCTGTGCCCTTAAAGGTCCCTGCACTGAGTGTGAGACTGTGTGGATGGTCCCAGCTGTGTCACGGACACGGCCGAGGAGGGCGCAGGCTGCTGCGACTAATCCTCCAGGAGGAGGCTGTGCCACTTCCCACATCGCTTACTCCACCCTGAACACCCCCAGTTTCTACGTGGGACTCATGCCCGTGAGTGCCTGGAAATGGCTCCAGTCAGTTCTGGGCAAACAGGGTGGCTCTGGCATCTTCCATGCAAAGCAGTTTCCAAGTCTCCTCTGAATAGCCCGCGAGGGTGCAGCAGATGCAGGTGGAGGTTGGAGTGGGGTCTGCCACAGTCCATAGTGCCACACGGCCCCTGCCCTGCCTCCCTGCTCCCTGCTGTTAGCAGTCTCACCAGCCCAGACACTCAGCTGACAGCCTGAACTTTTCTGCCCAAAGTAGCCTTCGATGCCTGAAGTCCGCAGAGATTCTCAAAGGTCATAAGACAAGAGACGCTTTTGTGGTCTCCTTTTTGGATGGAAAGATTCCTGGCTTAACATTGCCCTGTTTGTATTCAAGGAGCTTCTCCCTTTGAGGCTCCAGGCGTGTGATTGCAGGGACATTGAAAGACCCCTGGCCCTATCTGAAACGCCCCCATTTGGCACTGCTACAGGTTAAATAGTTTTCAAACTTTCTTTAGCTGCAGAATTTTTTGTTCAAATGATATCTTACGCAGAAGCCCATTGATGCAATAGATAAAAGTCGAACATCTCTGATTGAAGAAGGGTAGGTGTTAGGAGACCTGAAGCCCTTATCTGCGGGGCTCCCCCTTGCCCCAGTCGCAGGACCAAAGGTCCCCAGCCAGGTTTCCCAGCACAGTTTGAAAACCTGTGATCTAGTCTAAACCCTTTGATTTCCCAGAAAGGAAATTGAAGTCCAGAGAGGTTATGTGACTTGTCTGCTATTTCAACAGAAAATTTAGAGCTGGCTGGATTATACTGAGTTGGATACTGTAGTTCATTTTGCAGGATATGATAGTCTAGTTGAATCCATTATGCTCTTTCTTCCCATATGCTAATTATTAGCTATTGAAAATGTGGTTAGAATCATATACAGGTGAGTTAAGTTCAATAAACAGTCACTAAGTGCCTTGTCCAAGGCACAGATGGGAGAACAAATATGGTGTGTGTTGTGAGTGGACCGACATCCCAGAGGTTGGGATGCAAGGACAGGGAGGTAGGGAAGGACGCTGGGGCCTTGCAGGCCATGTGAAGGACCTCAGGCTTCAGCCCCAGGCAACAAGGAAAAAAGGTTCTATGTCGGACTATGCAATTTAGGATAGGACATTCTGGCTGCTGTGTGATGATGGATCTGGGGGTGCAATTGGAAGCCTAATTTGCACATTAGTAGAACAGGCCAGTGAGCCACGATGAGGGGCCTGGATGTGGCCGTCTGGGAGGAATTCCTCAATTTTTAGGAGATATGTTAGGGAGGCGAGCGATTGGATTTGGGGAAGGGGTGCTGAGGGAGAGGGAAGCACTAAGAATATTTGTCAGGAACCTAGAAGGGCCTGGAAAGAACAGGACATGGGCTAGATGAGTGCTCCTGAGAGAGAGAACATCTGGAACGTGGACAGTCAGGGGGCCGCATGCTGGGACAAGGTACCACAAGGTACCATAGGTACCACCGGAAGAGTGTGGCCAGTAGGATTGTCGGGCACAGACAGTCCCCACTGCCCACCCCTGCCAGCTGACTGGCACACTTTCGGAAGCCTTTTGAACTTAGGCAAACTCTCTTTCCCCCTACAGGGAGACCCAGTTAAAAAGTCCTAGAACCAAGGGGCAAGCTGGCGATGAGGCCTGTGCTCTCTGTCCCCATCTGGCTGTCTCCTAATGAGGCTCTCTGTGATGCGCAGACGTCCTGGGCTGTGTGTCCCTGAGCTCTTAGTCCGCGCGTTGTGCTGCAACAGAGCACCACAGACGGGGCGGTTGATCAACAACAGGCATTTATTCCCCACAGTTCTGGAGGCTGGGAAGTCCAAGACCTAGGCTCTGGCAGATTCGGTGTTTGGCGAGGGCCTGCTTTCTGGTTCACAGACAATGGAAGGGCAGAGAGAGTTCTCTGGGGCCTCTTTTATAAGAGCACTAATCCTCATCATGAGGGTGGAGCCCTCATGACCTAATCACCTCCCAAAGGCCCCACCTGCAAATACCTTCACATTGTGAGTGAGGTTTCAACAGATGACTTTGGTGGGACACGCCACAGCATGGGGCAAGCAGAAGAAAAGCGAACTCAGGCCCAGGTGCCTGAAGCCGGCCGTGGTGCGGAAGGCGGCACCAGCGGCCCAGCCAGGAAGCTGCTCACTAAGGCCGTGCTGCCCCCGATCGCCCTCTCAAAGCAAGGGGTTAAACATTTCTTTAAAAACCCTACAGTGCCTTGGAAATCAGCTGAATGGCCTTTCCGTACAGCTCCAAATGTCCCCGGTGCACTACCTGGCTTTCTGACGAGATATAAACGGTGGATTTTATGGGCAGCGGCATGGGCCAGTGGGCTAAGGACAGGCCGGGGAGTCAGCAAGGACGCAGCCGCGGCGCCTGGTGACCGCTTGACTCCAGGTGTGACCTTGGACTGGTTGCTTAACCTGTTTACACCTTAGTTTCCTTGGCTGAAAAATGGGAGTCCTGATACCAGCAGGCCTCACAGGGGGGCCGTGAGCAGGAGCTAATTGATGGCTGAAGTGCACCCTGGATGTCTGCGGCGCTAGTAAACTGCTAAGTAATTACGCGGCGCCTCGGAGCACTGGCAGCCGACACGCAGGGCACTCTTCCCGGGCCGGGCCACGCAGCCAGGCTGAGAATGCCTGGCTCAGCGAAACACCAGCCATCCACCTCCCCGGCGAGCCCCTCCGCAAGGTCATTCCTCATCTCCTGGAGATCTTTCTCCTCGGGGTGCTGACATCTCTTCTGTGTCAGACCTGTGTTTAACCTTCTTTTCTGCAAGATGGGGCTTTTTCTCTAACTGACAGTCTCGTGAACAACCATGATTGTTGAGCAGCCACCAGATGCAGGCTGTTGTGCTGAGTGCTTCCCTCATCTTCTCTCATGGACTCCTCCCGACAGGGACATTTTAGGGGGCCCTGTTGTTCCCATTTAACAGATGCAAAAACCAAGGGGCTCGGAACATTTAGGCACTCTGTGTGTCCTTTCAGGGGAGCCTGTCTGTCACCGCGTCCATTTAAGGGATGAGCTTGCACAGTCCTGAAGAGTCAGGAGAGGATTCAACGCCAGAGTTTTCTGGCTTCAAAGACCTGCCCCTTGCTCTGTGCAGCGTTTCCAGTTAGCTCTTCATGTCCTGTACAGTGGTGGGGCGGAGGATGGAGCAGAGACATCACTGCGCTGAGCTGCAGGGAACCTGGGTAACCTTTTCCTGTCTCTACTGCAAAACTACTGTGAGGCTTGGGGCAAGTCACTTGACCTTTCTGAATCTATTCCTTTCCACCAGTGTCCCCTTTGGCTCTAGCATATTACAACTCTACACCGTGGCTGGATATCATAGTCACGGATACCTCCTCTCTGCTTGTTCTAATATATAACAGACATTAGTATATCTGTTATGCCCAGCTAGGCTAAGTGAGTCTTGTGGTCAGAGATTGTGCTTATATCTAGTTGTCTATAATAAAACGCACATACAGAATGTGCCAGGCTACGTGTTAGGAGTGTATCCCTGGCCTGAGGAGCAGAGTCTAGTCAGCAAGATGGATGCATGAGCAGGAGGTTCTGGGACAATGTGGTCCACACCCCAACAGCTGTGGCCTCCTTCTCTCTCGGCTCCACCTGGCCTGACTAATCAGTGGGTAAGAGTCATTGAGCTGGGCCCTGGGGGCTGCTCCTTGAGAAACCAAGTGATTTCTATCTGCTTCTCTGGGAAGGGGGCAGAGAGTGAAAGAAGAGTTGAGCCCACCTTGAGTTAGGACCTGGCACCTATCTTATAGTGTGGTCATCTTACAGGATGGTCATCTCATAGGGTGCACCTCTCTGGGGTGCACAAGGATCCTAGAGCAAGCCAGTGGTCCCCCCTCCTGGGACTGAGCAATGACACCAAATCTTCCACCTGCCCCAGAGGGGCCCTGATGGGTCACAAGGAGTAGTGAACAACAGTATCATCAACTTGAACTGGCAAAGTGATGGTGACACTGTTTAATTTTGTCTTCCCCAAACCATTGACAAAGCTGTGGAACATTTCACTGGCCCAGGCAGCAAACTGCTCGAATCCAGGTAGGCTGAGCAGTCCCCGTCTGGGCACCCTCAGAACGGCAGCACTGAACCGCGTGCCTGCTCCTCCCGTCTCTGCCCGCCTGTGAAGGCGTTGCTGGCCAGACAGCACTTTTCGTCCTTGCCAAGTATTTCTCCTGTTCCCCCCAGTTCCTGGTCTGAATAAAGGATTTGCAAAAATAGCATAATCCTTGGTGACCCGCAGTCCCCCCCACCCCACCTCTCTTATGCCCCAAATCACAAGTCCCCGCTGCGTTTCCGTCCCCATTTCTCCCCCGTGCCTGAGCTCCCAAGAGAAGTGCTGGAACGTGAGCCTCCTTTAAATCCTGCCTTTCTGGACGCTTCCAAGCAAATGGGATCAACCATCACTTTCTATTAGCAAACCTGGCCTTTCCAGCAGTGACGCACCGTCACGGGCTGCTCTGTGGATCACTTAGAGTTATGAAAACCGTTCTGGGCTACCCTGGCAGCCGGAGGGCTTCAGAGAGCAGCCAGAGAAGGGGATCGGGGAGCAGAACACAGAAAGCTCTGAATTTCCCACTAAATGCCGTCTGTGCCCAGCCCTCCCTTGGGCCCGGCCTCCCCGCCTGGTTCTGCCCTCTCTCATCGGCTTGGCACCGGGACAAGGACATGGAGCCACAGTAGGTGGCGTGAGTGGCTGCCACCTTGGGCGCCTGTGCCAGGAACGGTTCTCAGGTCTTATTTAGTGCTGGCATAAAGCCTATGCTACATTTAAACGTGAGGCTCAAAGGAATTAAGTGACTTGCTCAAGAAAGGGCAGAACTGGGATTCCACAGCTCTTGTTCTTTGTACCTCCCCGAAGGGCCTTCCATTCCACCTGCCAGGGAAGGCGCTATAAAGGAAATCAAGTCAGAGTGAACTATGCCTGTAGGGAGACAGAGTCCTTCCAGAAGGGCCACATCGGGGCAGAACAACCAGTGTCAGCTGGCTGGGGGCTCAGGGACCATCTCCTCAGGGCCCACTCAGGCGCTGAATGGTTAAATGTGAACACGTGGGACTTCCCCTCTGCCTCCGAGTGTGTGGGGACACTGTGTCCCTCCAAGGAACTCAAGGAACCACCCGTGACTGAAATTCCAGCCCTGTGCTTTCCAGGCCTCAGAAGCTCTTCTGACTCCCCTGCAGGGAGCATGGGGCAGGGCTGAAGTTTGTGAAAAATGAAACAAAACAGCTAGGCATGCCTGTACCCTAGCTACTCGGGAGGCTAAGTTGGAAGCATTGCTTGAGCCCAGGAGTTTGAGGCTGCCGTGAGCTATGATTGTGCCTGGGTGACAGAGCAAGACCCTGTCTCAGAAAAAAAAAAAAAAAAAGAAGCAAAACTCCACACAAACCCAACGTAGAGTGCTGGGAACCTGGTATGAAAGCAAGCACGTGAGAAACAGCCTGCAGATCTGTCCCTCACTGGGCTCTGAAGCCCGGCCGCCGTTCACGTTTCCCGACGCAGCCGTGGTGGGGCCCCACGGGGATGTG
>RJWJ010026918.1:0-22633 GCA_004363605.1 Indri indri
AAAAAAAAAAAAAAAAAAAAAAAAAAAAAAAAAAAAAAAAAAAAAAAAAAAAAAAAAAAAAAAAAAAAAAAAAAAAAAAAAAAAAAAAAAAAAAAAAAGCAGATTCTAGAGAGATTTCACTCTGCTTGTATTTCTCCTTCCGTGCCAGTTCTCCTTTAGCTTAGCTGACCGCAATCTTGTTTTCTTCCAGGAAGTGAGGGAACTGGTGTTTGGGAACGCTGTCAGTAGCACCTGGTTTTTCCACATCGGCACTGACACCTGATTGGGAACCATCCATCTTGGAGACAGGGGCGTTATTCGCGACAGAGCTGGCCCCCAGGGAAACCGGGAGGGTGGGAATACCACCACTCTGGATCACAGAGATCTCGTTGGTCTTCATGGCCAGACCACCGTTGAGCATGCTGGAGTACTGGTTCCAAACAACAGGGTCCATATTCACCGAAGGGGTCAGGATGTCCTTAGGAAAGATTTCTGAGACTCTCTTTCCATCCGTACCTAACAGAGCCATGGTGTTCTCGATGGCCAGCTTCCGCCCACGGCGTGCTGAGTTATTGTTGGCCCCGTGCGTCATGTAGTGGACCTATGGGAGCAGGACAGACAGGTTTTCGTAAAAATAGATTTGATCGCTCTTTGGCAAGCTGAAATCAGTCTGCATATGGGTTTAGTTCTCCCTAAAAGGAACATTTGAACATACAGATGCTCCTAAACTTTTGATGGGACTTTGCCCCAAGAAACCCATCATAAGTTGTGCAGCCTACCTTAAACATTCTCAGAACATTTATGTTAACTTTCAGTTGGGCAAAGTCATCTAACAGTAAGCCTACTTTATAATAAAGCACTGAAGGCCGGGCGCAGTGGCTCACGCCTGTAATCCTAGCACTCTGGGAGGCCGAGGCGGGAGGATCGTTTGAGCTCAGGAGTTCGAGACCAGCCTGAACAAGAGCGAGACCCCCTCTCTACTAAAAATAGAAAGAAATTGGCTGGACAACTAAAAAAAAACATATAGAAAACATCAGCTGGGCATGGTGGTGGATGCCTGTAGTCCCAGCTACTCGGGAGGCTGAGGCAGGAGGATCGCTTGAGCCCAGGAGTTTGAGGTTGCTGTGAGCTAGGCTGACACCACGGCACTCTAGCCCAGGCAACAGAGTGAGACTCTGCCTCAAAAAAACAAAAAGAAAACCCACACTCCCTCTTTCCACCCTGTGTTCCATGCCAGGCGCTTTCTATCCTTGCATGGGAGATTACACGTAAGCTTTCACCAGGGCGCAATCAATTTCTCCTAACAACAATGACGACAATAATACAGACCACCTTCTGGAAGGACCTAGCTGCTCAGTTTTTAAAAGCAATGGCTGATAACTTGGAGGCTCTATTTTTTTAAACTCCAGTGGTACTGTATCATACACACATTTAACTCATGGTATTTATTTCAACTTAGTAGATTAGGAAAACAAAAACCAATGGAGAGTGGTCATCAAGATTTGATGACCATATTACATTACATCATAAGACAAATACCATCTATGCCTCCAGACTTTATTTCACACATCTACTTAACTACTCTAAGAAATCACGGTCTCCTAACACTGGACAGAAAACTACCCACCCTGGACTAAAAGACAGGGGCATAAAGTAAATCTCATCCTGCTCCCAGACAGCATCACTTGTAAAATGCACCGTTATTTTATGTGCCACTAAGATTAGAAACAGCCATTACCCATTACAGTCACAATGCTTTCTTATCCCACTCACTGTGAGAAGCACTCCAACTTGAAATGTTGTAACGTGAGAAAATACATTTCTTTAAAATATTTCGAGAGCCAGCTATGAGCCGCGACGACATATCCCACATGGCCATAACGGAAGAACTCATGCATTGCAGACCAAGCCAATGAAGAGATGCCACTCAACACCCAGCTCCCGCCCCTGCGGAAAGCCCAGCGGAGCCCACCTTCAGGTTGCCCTTGGTGGTAAAAGCTCGCCCACATATGTTGCATACGAAAGGCTTCTCTCCAGTGTGAGTGCGCTCGTGGATCTGCAGAGCACTGGCAGAGGAGAAGTTCTTCCCGCACCGCGTGCAGCCGTGTTGCTTGGCCTGTCGGCGTGGCTGGGCTGCTAACAAAGGGGTCATCCCTGGGGACAAGGTTGAGGGTCCCACAAATGTGCCAGGAACTTCAACTTTGACATAGGTTGGCTGGGCTCGGATAAATGTTGAAGGGAGGCTGCTTCGACCTGGTATGCGGAGGAAAAAAAAAACCCAAACCTTTATCTTCCAACACTCATTCATTCTTCAAAACAGAAGCCACCTTTAAACTATGCCTAGTCACCATCTTTCTCTGATTCTATGATGCAGCTGTTCCCCTATTTTATCATTAATGACATCAACAGGCACCTCTTAATAGATATGTGCATTTAAAATGAGCTAGTCCTTCCTCCCCTCGAGAGTGATTAATTTGTGAACATTACATTAGGGAGTGGAACCTCAGAATCAAGGAACTATGGCTGATTTCAGTGGCCAAAGAGCAGTGCCCACTTCCCCAGCATATTTTTACTACAATTTACTTAATGTTACCCATATGTCTCCACGGGGCTCAAAGACAAAAACAAAAACCAACAAAACAAGCATGCTGTCCGTACCCAACGGCATTCACAGCATGTATAAAAGCACGTTCATTACTAGGATAGAGGTAGTTGTTATTTCCCTCTACCCAGAGGTACAGAAAAGCTAACTGCCCTACAGAAGGGGCTGCTTCAGATCATACTCTCCGTTTGTAAATTTTAACCCAGGCTCCTTTTTTGATGACCTTGAGCCCAAAATGGACATAAGTTAAATCCAAAGCTCTATCACCTTCCATCTCAGTGCGGCTGTTCTCGGAGCTCTCAGCTCTTCCCCCAGCATCGGGAGATTTTGACTTGACGCTTTCTGCTTGGCTATTGGCTGGGGAGAGTGCCTGGAAGGACGTGGTTTCCATGATGTCTGGACTTCGGCTCTGATACTCCTGGTCTCCCATCAGTGAGGACGAGTCGTTGGTCAAGCCATCGCTCTCCACCGAACCATTTTCTCGGCTGCTCTGCCGCTGCAGGCCAAAAGGGGCGGGACCCACTTTTCCTGGGGCATCTAAAGATGGCATCATAGCGAACCCTAGAGTGGGCGATGCAGAGTGGATACTGGTGAGAGGTCCAGGGACCTTCAAAGAGCTACTGGGGCCCTCCTGAGAGCTGACCTCATCTACATCGACGCTTTCAACATCATCATGGCAGATGGCACTCGTACTGCCATTCTCACTGACCACCACCGGTTCAGGACCCGTAAAGTCACAGGGATTCTCCGGCAGGGGTGTGTTGGGAATCTGACCGCCCATGTGCATCCGGATATGTTGCTGCAACATCACGGCATTGGTAAACTTCTTCTGACAGATGGGGCACGAATGCTGCGTCTTTATGGACGTGTTGGTTCGGTGAACCCCAAGGTGTGTCTTCAAGTTGCCTTTGGTAGAAAAAGCTCGGCCACAGATCTTACACTGGAATGGTCTCTCCCCAGTGTGGGTGCGGTAATGCATCTTGAGGGAGCTTTGGCAGCTTAGGACTCGGTGGCAAATGAGACATTCATTGGGGTCGGTGGTGGCCTTGTCAATGTTTTCCACCAGCTGCTGCAATTTCAGGGTCTCTGATCCTGGCTCCGGGGTCCCACTCCCTTGGAAGCCACCAACCCTTGGGGAATTATGGTTTGGCCCCACCCCAGTGAGTGTGGGTCCACCCTCACTTTCTGGAGAAGGCCCGGGCTGCAGGTCGTTGGGCAATGGGTCACGCATGAGGTCCTTTGGGTTAGTCCCTGAAGAGAGATTTTGAGGTAGCCCTACAGAGGGGGTTACGAGGACAGGTTTGCTGTCTAGAGAGAGACTGGACTCGTCTACAGGGACAGGTACAGAGAGTGCATAGGGGACGCCATTTCCTGCCGCCATTTTGTCCTGGAACTCAGCAAACAGCTGGGGGTTTGCCTTCACCTGGGGATGTCGGTGAAAGTGCACCTTGAGGTTGCCCTTGGTGGTGAAGCGATGACCACAGACAGAGCACACGAAGGGTCTCTCTCCAGTGTGGGAGCGGAGGTGGATCTGCAAGGAGCTATCAGTCCCAAAAACTTTGCTACAGTACTTACACTTGTGCTTGTAGAGGATGGCCTCGTCTTTGGGTTTGACATCCACTGCAGAGATGTTCGGTGGCTTCCCTTTCCCTTTCTTGGATGGGTCTAGTGCCACAGTGGAGAAAGGACTCTGGAAGAACACTGAGCCCGGGGTCTGAGGGAGCAAAGCACCCGGGAGGCGAGACATGACATTCGGGAGCACCCTTGTCCCATCCGGCTTCAGTGCAAAGGGTGTCAGCCCCGAGGACAGAGAGCTGGCAGTGGAAGGGATGTTGGCATGAGGTAGCTTGGCTTGTTTCAAGGCATCCAGAGACAGACCTGGGCTTCCAGCTTTCTGGCTGAGCAAAGCCACAGCTGCAGAAACCTGCTGGGACACGTGGCTGCCCAAGGTCTTCAGGGTGTCAGCTCCCGCCCCGCCCGAGTGGAGGGCATGGGCGGCCCACATGTTCACCTGAACGCGGATCTGCTCGGTGAGCTGGATCTGCTGTAGCTGCTGCTGCTGCAGACACAGGATCTGCTCAAGGACCCACGGGATGCTGTTGGCACCGGGCACGGGGGCTGGCAGTGCATCCGCACTCCGCTGATTCACCGCCACCTTGGTGCCCCGGAGTGCCTGCAGAGTCACATTAGTGTTGGCCACTTTGCCTTTGGGTAAATAGCTTATGTCCTGGGGCGTGGGTGGCAGAGCTGTCTCTGTCTTTAAATACACCACTGACTCCACACCCGGCTTCTCCTTCATGTCCCCTGAGGTGCCACCATGCTCCCTGTGACCGTCCCTACTGCCCGGACTAGGTGGCTGGTGACTCAGCACAGCTCCGGAGAAGTCTTCTGAAGGCACTGGCCCCTCGCTGTCATTCATGATGAGGACAGGTGGACTTTTAGTGCAATTTTTCTTATGTTCCAAGAACTCAGAGATGCTAAAGAATTCCGCACAGCATTTCTCGCAGACGTGAGTCTCCTCCCGACGAAGCCGCTTTGCCATCGCTTCCTCCCCACTGGCTTCCTCATCATTCCCTGGGTGGTTCATTGGAGCACCTGTGACAAGAGAGAAAAAGCTTAGAACTGTGCCCCTCAAAAAAGTTTGGGGGAAGAATCCCAGCTCACAATCTAACAGAGGTCTTTGTTATCTGTGTTCCAACAGGCAGGAGATAGTGTGAGGGAAATAAAATCATCACAGCGTCTGAACGAACGAACGAAGTGCTTATGCTATTGCTGGACATGTCCCCCCTGCCCCCCTGAAAAGATATGGCCAAGTCTTAACCCTAACCCCACACCTGTGCATGTGACCATATGTGGACACGATCTTTGCTCATGTAAGTTGGCCCCTAAACTCAGTGCCTCGCATCCTTTTAAGAGAAAGGAAACGGAGGTTTGAGACAGAGACACAGATAATCAGGCCGTGTGAAGACAGAGTTAAGTGGCTATAAGCCAGGGATGGCTGGAAGCCAACTGAGGGTAACAGATGAGATTCTCTCTTACATCCTCTAGAACAGCAGTCCCCAACCTTTCTGGCACCAGGGACTCATTTCACGGAAGAGAATTTTTCCATGGACAGCGGGGCAAGGTGGAGCTCTGCGGCCTCGGGGTTGGGGACTGCAGCTCTAGAAGGAACCAACCCTGTTAACACCTACATTTTAAATGCCTGGTCTACAGAACAGTGAGAGGATAAATTTCTACTGTTTTAAAGCACCCAGTTTGTGGCAGTAGCCCTAGAAAGTGCATATGATAGGTTAAAATAATTCCTATTCAAACCCTACGCACCCCACTCAGAGCTAGCTTGCAAAGACAAATGGATTTCACGCAGTCGATAAAAAGGACATTGGAAACCTGCTCAAATAATGGTCGTCGGTCTCCCTCCTGGGCCCACTGAAAGTGAAATTGCAGTAAACCACTCATTCAACCAACATAACAACCATCTACCTACCAGGGACCATAAAAGTTTGAAGGCGCCAACAATTCTGATGGCAATACTAAATTCACTTGAAATGTGGAGAACACCACACTGCGTGAATTCAGATAGGAAGGCCAAGAGAGATCCCTAGGAATAAATTCATAGATGGGAAAACACTGGGGAGAGGGGAAAGACTGCAATGTTTAAGAAGGATATGATCACAGAAAGACTTCATTTATCTTCCAAGTTATGAAAAACCCCATTGAAAAGTCTTAACAGTTAGGACATTAAAATCAAACACAGCCCTATTCCTAAAAATGATTGATCCATGGATTTCTATTATAACCTGGGCCTATTCACTTTAGGGTTAGTGCTAGCCTTTGCCTTCTGACTCCTTCTTGGGCTTGTGCTTTTGCCAGATGCTTGAGGTCCTTTGCATAAGAAGCCTGGGGAAGTCTCTGGAAGCCACCCCATTGTTCTCACCTCCCTGCTGTGCCCTTGTACACCCCCATCCCTAAGAAGCCCACTGGAGCTTGGGGCTTCAGGACAAAGACCTGGGCATCTCAGAGCCTGTGAATCTAAACTACACAGACAGTTGCACAAGTATACAGCAACCTAGGTATGAAGAAGGGTATTTTTGGCAGAAATAAATGTTTACAGCAGGAAAGAAGTGAATTTTGTTCCACCCATAGTACAAAAATTATGCAGAATTTCTGTATGCCATAGAAGTTAAGTGAAAAAAAAATAGGTTGCAGAACAGTATATAAACAAAACATGACCATTTTGTTTAAAACAAAACCTGCACTTGAAAAGTACAAATGCATGGAGAAAAGACCAGGAAGGGTTCCCACCACTGTAAAGTACATTATTACTTTTTAGGTTAGCAAACTAGCATATTCTATCTTTCAACTTCTTGGGTGATTATACTTCTTAAAACCATGGGCTTTTTTGGACTGAGCAATTCACCAACGGTTTGGAAGAGAGACTGATCTTACAGCGTGGCCTTTATAAACTGTCTTAATCTTTACTAATTTCAGACTGGGTAATAACATGAAATTTTTTGTGAGTTGGGGGTAGGCCAGGGCCAATCTAGCTATCGTCTGTCAGTAACAGGGCAGATATAGTAAGAAGATCTACTAAACACGCATAATAGGATGGCAACCTCATAAAATAGATGCCTGGATTAAGTAAAGTTATCGGTTTAACCAGGACTGCTGAGCACAATGCCTTGCAGTCATGCAATGCCTAACTCATTCAACAACACTGCTCACCTCCTACTGTGTGCAAGACAGGGGCCAGGGGCCCAGTGGTGAAAAGATGAGCCCAATACCCCCTGTAATTGAGACTGTGCACCCCCAGATGCCCCAAACTATAATCATTCAATCCCATTAAATAGCAACGCCATTTAAGAATGGAAAAACTGAGGCTCTGAGAAGTGACCTGCCCAAGGTAACAATTAGAAATTAGTGACAGATAACTTTTTTTTTTTTTAGCCCTCCTGCAGATAACTTTGGAACACTTACTATATATGTGCCAGGGCAATTCTACACAATTTATGTTATTAACAACTCTAGAAGACAGGGACTATTTTCTTACTTGACAGAGGGGGAAACTGAGGCACAGGGGATAGTACCTTCCCCAAGGTAACACACCTGGTAAACTGCAGAGCCAACACGAAAAGCCAGGCACAGGGTGCCCAGACCTTCTTTCTGAACTCTTTTGTACAATGCCATTATGTTTCTTCTGTTAAGATTGCAACTATCTTTCCTCCCACAGAAACCCTAAGCACGACATGAAAGCCAGGGAGGTTGGGTTGGTTAGGAAGGGATGAGAGTAGAACACTTACTACTGTCTTGTTTCTAGAACTTCCAGGTAGAGTTCCCTAAGTAGGTACAGCACAAAACCTTTCTTAAGGCCTCAGTACGGCCCCATTCAGCCCTATTTCAAAAGTTAAAAATACTTGTCAATTCCTAGACCCCTGGGAACTATTTAGCAGGGAACTCCCAATTCCCACATAAATAGTATAATATGTATCTGTTCAATTTCCCAAGACTTGAAATGCGGTGTTTATGGGAGTGTTACCCTGCACAATCTTTCTGGAAAGGTAATCTTGGCAACTATGTGTCAAGAACTTTAAAAAGTGAAACCTTTAAAAAAGTTTCTCTTGTGGGGGAAATACACAGTATTGGTAGGTGTGTATAAATGGATACAGCTTTTTCAGGGAGTGGTCTGGCAACATTTTAATTTTAGTGCAATTTCTCTTTGACTCAGCAATTCCTGTGTTAGGAATTTTCTTTCTGTAATACAAGGGTATTTCTTACAGCATTTCTTGTATCAACAGACAGCCACAACAAAAACAGATGCACCCTGGTCTGTCAGCAAGTTTTTGGTTAAATAAATTAGGGTACAGAAAAGATGAACACTTTGCAGCCTACAAAAATAGAACAGACTACATTATATGTGTGGCTCTACAGGACAACTGTCCAGGATTTTATTAATATTTTAAGAGGAGAAAACAGGAGCAGAAAACAGGATGTATATATAATGTGCTACCATTTGTGTTTGAGTGAAAAGATATAAATATGTACATGGAAAATTTGAAATGATAAAAAAGAAACGGTTGCTGGTCTCCACCTCCAGGAGAGTGGGTCTGAAGACTGGAAGAGAGAAACTCTATAAATTGTATACTTTTGTACCATGGCTTCTTCTTTTAAATTAGCATCAAAAGCCCCCCAGAAAGCAAAGCCATCTCCTAGTCAAGCAGGACCTCTTTAATTTGCCCTTTGTCTCAGCTACTCTACTTATGGAAATCTTTAATAAAGCCCATGCAAAAATGTTAACCACTCCATCCCACATTTTAAGGGCCAAAGCTATTCACTACCACCACCCTCCCCAAACAAGGACAAAAACTTTCACTTCAGACTCTTGTACCTCAAGTCATTTATCTTCCTAGCCATGCAATGAAAGAAGTATCTTTGTTCCCATTTTGCAGATGTGGGAAACTGAGGCTCAGAAATAATTAAATGGCTCAAGAAGACATACTGCTCGCTAGAATGCAGAAGTGCAAGTACTGGATTCTTAGATACTGTTTTAAAAGAGCACTACAATGAGTGGCCCAATTCACAATTGTTTCTTCTACAGCAGAGTTTTCCCAAACTTTTTCTTTTTTCGTTTCACCCCTCTATGGACACTTTTCATTTTTTTCCTAATTGCCTCTCCCATGATATTTTAATATCACAAATATATTGTATACATGGATGTACTGTGGTCCTGTGGAAGGCCACAATCCATTGTAATATCAATACATGTTTTGTCCCTTCCTCCCAATACAATTTTCATCCCCTTAGGGGCAATATCCCCTGATTGAAATCGCATGTTCTAAAACAGACATTTTTAAACTGGGGTCTATGAAATTAAGTAAAAAAATATATATCTTCACTAAGCTCAAGTAAAAGTCAACATTTCTTTCCATCAGGAACATAAGCACACCACAGTGGTCTCAGCAGAAACTGTGACTTCTGTCATCAATGGAAACCACAAACATTTTATATGTTGTTATGGTTGTTGCATGACTCGGAAATTTTGGTGGTTGCCTGATAGGCTGTTAGATTTTGTTATTTACTGTATTAGTAAAGAGGCACATATTCCTAAAATCATAAACGTTTTCATTTTTGATAACTATATTTCAATGAAATTTATTTTATATATTTAGACACATCATGTTGAAAAGGGATCTACGGCACAAAAAAGGTTAAGCTTCCCTACGTTAGAAGGAGCCAGCAGTTCCCAAGAGTGATTTACAGCCTGAATACCAGCTTGCTTTCGCTGTATACACAAGCTCACCTCTTCTGTAGCCTCGAAGCAATACCAGCAACATCCCACTTGAGTCTTAAAACAGCAGCAGCTCTGTTTGCTTGTGCAGTAAAAAGTACTTCTACATCCAGACCACCATTGGCAAATACTCAAACCGTATTTGCCGAGGAGTAAGAAGATTCTGTTATGAACAATTGCAGGGTATGCGCTTAAGTTAACCCAAAAGGAAAAGAAGCAAAGTTCGGATGGGATTACACAGCAACCAGTTCTTCCCTCTACCCCACCCCCACCCCGAATTTTAGGAATGTTATCTCTCAGCATCTAGTTATCCAATAAGTTTGAAGAATGCAGTAAACCCAGCAGGGGTCTTAGATTCAATCACTGCCAAATGGATAGAAAATACTCCTACTATTATATAGGAAGAAAGTTCGTCTACTAGAGGCCAATTAAATTATGGAGACACTAAAATGCTTTAAAAATAAAACCTGTATATCCTGATGAAAGTATTATGACTCAAGCTTATCTTTTTTTCATCCCTACATTAAAAGAACTACAAAGAGCAGATTATCTGAAGCACACAATATCCCCACCCCCAGGATAATTGCTTACCAAAAAACAAAAGGAAATTATGTCCTGAAGTATTGAACCAGTTGAAAGGAAGCACCCTTTTATCAGTTTAATTTTAATACTTCAGTAGAAAGCCTTTAACTTAATTCATAGATGGCAAATTAAACCTGAAATTAAGTTTCTACTTAATTAAGATTTGAAATAAAAAAAGAAAGTTTCAAACAGCCTTGGATCAAAATTCTGGGAATCTGCTAAAAAGAAAAGAGTAAAAGGCTCAAACAAAGCTTTATATGTGCTAAGTCTCTCTGCTATCAAGGTTATAGAGATGTGTCCCACTCTGCCTCAACTGGAGCCCAAGCACGTCTGTGAACTCCATGAGGGCAGGAGCTTTTGTTGCCTCCTTCCTCTCTGCCAGAGCCCCCTTAAACGAAGCCTGCCACAGACATAAAATTTGTTGTAAAAAAAAATGGATTGTGGTGACTGGCAATGCTGTTCTGGTCTAGATTTAGTGGTCTTTAAAAATCTTTAGTTTTTTTTTTTAAATAATCAAATGTACAATAGGTTAAGGGTGATAAGAAAGGGAACTTCTTTTTAACTCTTTTCATCATTTTTTCCCAGGGCAGTAAGGTCCAGAGAAACCAACCAAATGCAAACATTATTTTATTTCCAACTTGCTTCCCTGGGACCACTTAATCGAAAGCTTGCAAAGACCCATCTCAACATTTTAAAAAACGGTGGAGGAGAGATCACCAAACCCAACCAAACACTAAACATGGCCCCTCATCAAAGAAAACAGAAAACTGCCATCAGGATTATAAAAACTCCTTGGATTCAGAGCAAGGCTAAAACCAAGCTGGACAAGGCACCAGGTAAAGCCATTTCGCAACCAGGTGTTGCAATTTCCTCTAAAATGGATTAACAATACAATCCCAACACACAGTAAGCCTTCTATAGTTGAAATTATCTAAAATAGTGTGTTTTATCACCCCTGTATAGAGGAAGAACCCAAAAACTCACAAAAATCAAGCTGGCCTCAAGGTTGCACAGCTGAAAGTCATACAACCAGACTGGAATGCAGCTCTCACTCTGAAACGTTACCAAAAAACCTAACTTCCCAGGCACCAACCCTATTTTTCACATTTTAAAAGAAAACACTAATTTTATACCCTGCCTCCTAAGGTTAAGGTAGCTCCCCAACCCCCAACTCAGGAGGAAGGCCGCAGAAATGACAAAGTATCATTTCCTTGTGCACTGGAGTGTGCTCTACATTATTATGGCGAGGGGATGCATTTTACAACGCAATTTATTTTTAATCAACAAAAGGGGCTGTGGGCAAATTGCAGCCCCTCTCTCTATGGGAAACCCAGATGAAGTCTAACATAGAAGGTTGGCCTGAAACATTAACCAATACCCAAATCCTTCCAGCCAGTGCAAGTCATTTTAGTCGAGAAACTGAAAGCTAGTAAGCTATCTGAAATCTGTGAAACTTAATCGTCGATGTTTGTAATCCCGTTTAACACAAAGGGCATTTGAAACTCTTTTGAGAAAATGCTAATTTCCCTGTATGTAGTGTTAGCCTCCCCGACCACCTGCAGATTTTTTGATCTGCTAATTGATCGCCAGACATCGTTTCCCCCCTCAAAAACCGCATTCTCTAATGGCTTTGCAAAATAAGACCAGCCCAATCTTAATTTTCAAAATCATACTTATCACATATACATTCAAGCTGATCAAACGCACATAGCTAGCATACAGCCATTAAAAACGTACTGCTTGGGAAAACAACCTTCGGTCCCAAGGCGGCAACTGGAGGCTCTGCAAACACATCCTAGGATCGAGGAATTCTTTCCAAGAATTCCAAAGGCTTAGCGAAGACGAGCGGGCACAGACGGCGACCGCGCAGGCCAGGGGCGCCCGCCGTTGGCCCGGCCCGGGCCAGGGCTCTCCATTCGCCCAACCGGTCCCACCCACCAGGTGTGAGCCAGTACCTGCGAAGAGACCCGCCTCCCGGCAAAGGGCTCGGCTTCAGGATGGGCCTCCAGGGGGCGCCCGCGCGCAACCCGGCCGGACGGTCCGCTACCGCCCTGGTGATCAATAGCGAACTCCCCTCCCAAACCGCGGTGGGAGCGCACGGCCAGGCCCGAGATCCCGGCCCAGCTCAGGTTCACTCTGATCTCAGACTCAAACCGCCGTTAATTTCCGAAGCCCTCCCGTAACAAGCACACTCCCGTCACCCACCGAGGTGCCAAATCACCAAAAGCCCCACTTCTGTGCGCCCACCCAAAAGGAAGGGGGAAGGGGAGGTCAGCGCAGGACCGGGGAGGGGTCAGAGCCAGGAGCTCGCCCCTCCTCTCCGGAGGAAGCAGGCGGGCCGAGGGTTAACCCTTTTGTTCCAGGTGGGCCCGGCGACCGAGCCTCCACGCTCCCCTCATCCCCCCACCCCCACCCAGGCACAAAGAGAGTCCATCCCGGCTGCTGAGACCCCGGGTGAGCGCTGCCCGGACCATCGCGCGCCCCGAAAACGCACAGCCGCCCCCTCGGTCAAGCCGATCCTTCTAATTTGCCCTGGAAAAAATGTTATTTAGGGGAAATGGGGGATTTCATTGATCCATTATAAATTCGGGGAACGTATTACATTCTCTTCTCGACAAAAAGGGGAGGAAACGAACGGTAACCAAAAAGTAGCGACCGTCTTCTCGGGAAAACTAGGGCGCCGGAGTCGGGCTCGGACTGGGCAGGGTTGCGGCGCACACCTCTCTGCGGCGGGGCAACGGGAAAGCAGGCGGGAGACGAGGGAAGCCACGAACGCGACCCGAGAGGGGGTTAAAAATGCCCCCTCCCCCACGCGTATGCTAAAAACTTATCAGGCGACAATTTGGCGGGCCGGGCCGGAGAGGAGATAGTGGGAAATCGACTCGCTCCGAGAACCTCGGCGGTTAAGCGATTAAGTAGGAGGGGACTGTCCCCCGCCGAGCCCGGCCCGGCCGGGGTCCCGAACTCCTCTCGACCCGGGGGACGCTCGCCGCGGACGCGTGGGCCGGGTCAGCCGCGACCGCCCAGCCCTGGCCCGACCTCTCCCCTTTCACCTCCGGGGCGCGAATTTGGAGATCCGGGTGCCCCAGGAAAGCCGCGCAGAAGGCGAGGCCGGGGCTCCCCAGCGGCGCTGCGCGCCCGCCTCCGCGGCCCCGGGCCAGCACCCCTCGGGCCGGCCGCGGTTATTTTTAGGAAGTCGGAAATCAAAGATGGCTGGAGGTCAGGCCCCGAAAGGTTAGGGCGAAGATCGGCAGGCGGCGCAGCCCGGAGAGAAACGGCGAAAATAAAAAAACAAACAAAAAAAACAGAAATGTTTTAAAAAGGAAAATATCGTGCTCTCCTCCCCCCCACCTCCTCCCCGGACCTTCCAGTCCGCTCCGCAGCGCGGGTGGCCAGCACCCCAGCTCCCGAGGGTGGGGAGAGGTCGCGCCCCCTCCCCCCTTGGCTCGGGAGGGGCGCGAGCAACAGATCGCCCTCCTCCGGGGGGTCTTCCAGGGCTGCGCCCCTCCTCCAGCCCCCTAGAAAAGCCCCCAGGGGGTGGTGCAGAGGGTGGGGATCCCTGGGGTTCTTTCTTTTAAAAGCGGCGCAAGGGGGGGGGACCTAAGTCACAACCGGGGGGCACTAGTGAGGGAGTGGAACCAATTAAGAGGGGCAGAGGACAAGGAGAGGGAAACCTTTCAGGAGTGAGGGGGACAGAGGAGAGGGTGGGGGTCAACTTTACAATAAGATGGGAGAGAGCTGGGGTGCAACTTACACAGGAGAGGAAAGGAGAAGAAAGTGTGTAATTTGCAAGGGCGCGCGGGGGGGGGGGGGTCCGCAGAGAATGAGGCTGCTGCCTCTCCCCGCTGGACCTGGACCCCCAGATCTCCGCTGCAGAGTGTGCGCTGGACGCCGCCCGCTCCCCGAAGCCCGCGCCCTCGAGGATCCCGCGTACGTCCGGGAGGCTCCCCTCCCCGGGCGGGCGCCCCGGCCCCACTCACCCGGCTCCCCCGCCGCCAGCGCCGCTGGGGCCGCATCTGCGAACTCCGGGGTCGGCTGCAGCGGCTGTGGCTCGCCCTGGTCCTCCTCCGAGTTGATGTGCTGGGGTTTCGCCTGCTTGCGCCTCGACATGGTGCGAGCATCGGGGCGCCGGGACAGCCGCGGTTATTTGCCCTCTCCGCCACAAATTCCTGGAGTTGGGAAATTTACCCCCCTTCGGCCGGAACGCGCATGTCCCAGTAATTATTATTATCAATAATGCATTGCGATTTATCATGAGCCCTGACAGCTGATTGGCCTGGGTCCAAGACCTCAGAGATCATTTAAATAAGCCCTCATTGATCAGGGAGGGGCGAGGCATTCTGGGCTTTGTAGTCCGGCCCTGCATGCGACAAAGGCGTGTTCGTCAGGGGAGCGCAGCTAATTAGCATCCGGGCTCAGATTGGCCCGGGCGGGGACGAAATCCGAGGGGGACCCATCCTCGCTCCAACTATCTGAGTCCTTGGAGACGAAAAGAAAAAGGGGAAAAATATGTTCTAATTAAAAACTAGGAGCGTACGTAAAAGTTTTGGATCGGGTGTATTTCGTAGTATGCTCCAAAAATTACTTTTATAAGGTTAATATCCACCAGCCGGGAAGAAAGGCCTTTTCACAGTGGAATATTTTGGCTCAATTTTTACATCTACAAAAACAAAAAACAAAACAAAACCAAAAAAATCCCCAAACCTGAGATGTGACTCGTGTCCCCTCCCGTATTCTTTTTGATTGAAATGTTTAAATTGAGTCTGGAGAAGACCGAAGCACGGTGAATGTGGTTTATTCAGCCCTCCCTTCCATCTCAACTCTCGAAGCGAGCTTGGAACTTCCAAAATTTCAGATTACTCCTAACGATGATTTATCTCCTTTAAACACTAAATAACCGCCCCAGGACTCTTATTCACAAGGATTGGTTTATTGTTACAAAGGGGACCTTGATTTTTTTTTTTTTTTAACTTTAAAATGATCGGCTACTAAATATAGGAAAGTCAGATTATAAGCAAGCATAGTGGGAGATAATATCAAAACAGTAAGCAATTGCATTTCCCCCCCAAGCTGTAAATGTCTGATAACATATTTGCTTACTAAGACAATGCTCTTACATTTCTCCTGGAACAGCAATGGGGCATTGTCAGAATAACTGGGTATTACTAATTATTATTGGAATTTTTTGCAATACAGACTTTATTACAAAAGGGTGTATAGTTCAAAGTGATTTTATCACTCTGACACGGGGATGCCTGGAATTTCCTAAAGTTGGGTGTGCGTGTGTATATGATATATGTATATACATTTATACTGTAAATCTGTATATATTTAATTTGGCTAAGTGTTTTGCACATGTAAATGCTCAATAAATATAGAATGAATGATGAAACCTTCAGCCTTCTAAGTCGTGATTGGTGTTTCCACAACGCCTCTGGGCATGCGTCTTTCTTTGGCATTTACTTCATTGTAAGGGACTGTGCAACTATAAACCCTTCCTCCACATTTGTGCATTGCATTTTCTTGATTAGTTATTCATCACGTTCCCAGCTAGTAAGCTCATCAGGAATGCAAGCAAAATAGAATGCCGGGCTCACAAATGTGTTCACCTGGGCGTTTGGACAACCCAAGGCAGAAAATAAATCAGCTTGAATCTTTGATATTCGTGGCCATCAATAAAAACTTCTTGAAGGAAGGTTAACCTCCAAGTTTTGAGTCTCTGTTTGAAAACGTGTTGCATTGTTTTACGTACATCTAAAGCAAGTAAGATAGAATTGCAGCCAACGGCTAGGTTGAAAAGGTAAGAATTCAGTTTAATAATACATGGAAGCATTTTAGAATTCTGATACTGAGTAAAAAGGCCAATTAACACCTGCTTTGCTGACTAATCTACTGATATTCCCAACACCTTTTCTGTGTAAGGCAGTGTGGCAGGAGATACAACTTACAAATCTAAGTGTGCAGTAGGTTTATAGCTCAAAAAATACTATTGCTTTAAGGAAAACTTCATTTATGATATTTATTTATTTATTTCAGTAGGTGATAGTTGTAACATGTTAGCCATTTCTGCTTAAAAAAAGATGAAATTGTACCACTGGCATCTCCAACTGATAGCAATAATAACCGATTGAGCTCCGGTACCTGGCACAGACTGCACTAAATGCACACTGCCTTGTTTTATCTTCCCAGGTAGGTGGGCACTCTTGTCTTCTCCATTTTGAAAATGAGGAAACAGAGGCTCAAAAACGTGATGTGAGGTTCATTAGGAAGTGGCTGAGCTTGTGATCACTTCCTAAGTCTGACTTCAAAATTCTTCCCATCACATCCCAATACCTGTCATCCAGCGACAGCTGAATACAGACAAGACATCTAAAAACAAAAAATTGGAGTTATAGTAATCATGTGTTAAATTAAAACTGTCCTGGAAAAATCTAAGGTCTGTGGAAATCACTCCAACAGATCATGTCAAGACGTTTCTCTCAAATGGAAACCTTCCATGAATGTCATACCAAGAAAAGAAGAACACGGTACTATGTTTTGAATCTACCCACAGTTTAGGAGTTTGCAGCCAGGAGCCAGTAGATGGAAAATGAAGCAAGACCCTGGAGCAAAGCAGAGGATATAAAAGAAAGCAAGTCCCTAAGCAAAGGTTATTTCTTGTATTTCCAGAATTCAGTCGAGTTGTTATGACATTTGTTACATATTTGCTTCAAAGAAAAAGAAAGTTATTTCTTAAGTAACCAAAAGACCTGGGTGGGACCAGAGTTAGAAAAGAAAATGTTCAGGGTAAAGGATGATATTAAACTTTTTAATGTTAATGTCTTTTGTTAGGCGATTGGGTTTATATAATCCAGGGGTGGGGAACCTGCAGCCTTAAGGCCACATGTGGCCTGCGAGGTCCTTAAGAGCAGCCTTTTGACTGAATCCAAATTTTACAGAACAAATCGTTTTATTGAAAGGGGTGCAGCAGAGAAAGACGAAGCTTTTCTTGTCTCCTTTGATGCTTAAGAAAGAACAATCTTGAAATCGGAAGGCCGCAGGATTATATTATAATCCAATCATTTTCAATGTTTGCGCCCGGGTAGGGATTTTCAAGAAATGCACTTACTGGTGTGTTTTTCAGCAATCTATGAATACTGAGTTTTTACTGTTCATAAAAAGATTTAGGCTGCATAATTGCATTTTATTCTCACTAAAATCCTTTTTATTCCCATTTCATTGATGGGAAAACCGAAGCTCATAGCTCCCATTAGCACCTCGTGAATACTAACACATGCGTGCTGAATTATGAATTCAGTAACTTTCCAGTTAAAGGGTAGAGGTCTCAGTGGAAAGCAGATTTTCTGACACTCTCCGCAAAACCTCACCCCTGCTCCTTTCTGCAAGGAACCTTGTTCCTTCCCTTCCACTGCTCACCTATCAGTGTCTTCAATCTTCTAGAAGCCAATTCTTTCTTTTTATAGCACAGTTTAAAATGTTCAATGACCGATTAATTGTATATCTGTTTATTGCTTATTTCTGACACTGCAAGCTCCCCAAGGCAGACACCATCCCACTGTGTCCCTAGCACTTAGCCACAGTAATGGAACACAGAAGTCACAATAAATATTAAATAAATAATGAATCGATCAATGAATGGTGAATGACTTTGGGGGCCCGAATAGAAAATAAAGTATTAAAGGCAGTGGTTGGTGAGTATGCAAAATGGTGTAGCCACTGTGGAAGACAGTTTGGTAGATCCTCAAAAAATGATCCAGCAATTCTTCTTCTGGGTATATACCTGTAAGAATTGAAAGCAGGGTCTCAAAGAGGTATTCGTACCTCCATGTTTGTAGCAGAATTATTCACAATAGCTAAAAGGTGGAAACAACCCAAATATCCGTGAATGAATAGACACAATATGATATACACAAAAAATGGAATCTTATTCGGCCTTAAAAAGGAAGGAAATTCTGACACATGCTACCATGTGGATGAACCTTGAAGACATTATGCTAAGTGAAATAAGCCAGTCACAAAAGGACAAATACTGTGTGATCCCCACTTATATGAGATACGTGAAGTAGTCAAATTCACAAGGACAGAAAGAATGGAGGTTGCCAGGGCCTGGGGAAAAGGAGAAAGGGAAGTTATTTATT
Organism: Indri indri; assembly: GCA_004363605.1. NCBI lineage: Eukaryota > Metazoa > Chordata > Mammalia > Primates > Indriidae > Indri > Indri indri. The sequence continues at coordinate 18,584 of RJWJ010026918.1, forward strand.
CAATGGGTGTGGAGTTCCAGTTTTGCAAGATGAAAAGGGATCTAGATAAATGTGTAGATTTTAGCTGCTTTTGCCGCAAAAATAAACCAGCGTAATTACGTGCAATGGATATGTTAATCTGCTTCACTATCGTAACCTTCTTACTATCTATATGCATCCCAGAATATCATGTTATATATTTTAAATGTACACAATAAAATTTATTTTTTAAAAAAAGGGATCTGGAGATTGATTGTTCAACAACGTGAATGTACGTAACACTCCTGAATAGTACATTTAAAGACGCTTAAGATGGGCCGGGTGTGGTGGCTCACGCCTGTAATCCTAGCACTCTGGGAGGCCAAGGCGGGCAGATCGTTTGAGCTCAGGAGTTCAAGACCAGCCTGAGCAAGAGCGAGACCCCGTCTCTACGAAAAAAATAGAAAGAAATTAGCTGGACAACTAAATATATGTATTAGCCAGGCATGGTGGTGCGTGCCTGTAGTCCCAGTTACTTGGGAGGCTGAGGCAGGAGGATCACTTGAGCCTAGGAGTGTGAGGTTGCTGTGAGTTAGGCTGATGCCACAGCACTCTAGCCAGGGCAACAGAGTGAGACTCTGTTTCAAAAAAACAAAAAAGATGGTTAAGATGGTAAATCTGATGTTAAGTGTATTTTACCACAACTGGGGGAAAAAATGGCAAATTACAAACTAGATTATGATGATAGTTACACAACCATATAAATTTACTAAAAATCACTGAACAGTACACTGACAATGGGTGAATTTTATGATATATAAAGCATACCTAAGCGAAGTTGTTTTAAGAAGGCAATTAAATACCCAGCTATCCCCATAATTGAAAGGACCACAATCATGGTTTCGTGTGTCTTTTTCTCCCCTATGTGGGATTCCCAGCATCTTAAGCTTGAATTCACTAAAGTGGCGAGGTTGTGTCCCATAAATCATGATCTGCCACTGCGAAAGTATCACCACTTTGGATCTCATTTATTCCTGCCAGGAAGCACAGTCGACTGACTTAGTAACCACTGCTGCTTCAGTTTGGGAAATGTAGGGTTTGGATTCGGGAAGTACAAACAGTGGCTGTTTTCTCAATATGGACTACCCTCTTGGAGGCCATGGACTTTCATATATCACCGCAGATCTGATATCTGCCTACCTTAAATGGAAGGGTTGATGTCTGGAAGGCACTCTTCAAATTCTAGAGATTTAGAAGCTGAGCCAAAATTGCCTCCGAAATCATGTTTGTAATGCAAAGGGCCTGCTTTATCATGGGGCCAAATGTCCACTTTTCTGAGTGTCCTGGCCCAGAGCCCTTCTATTGGGCTGATTTATGGTTGCAAATTCAGCTAATTGCAATAATCACCACTTAACTCATGAATATCCGCCCCCCGCCCCATTTTAATATCTCTCCGCTTGTCGCCATTTCATCAAGTCCAAATTGGTATTGAACAATTTCTAGCCCCAATTAGTCTTCTTAGCTGCAGCTGATGTATTGAAGCCTACAACTGTGTACTCAAAAAAAAAAAAAAAAAACAAAGTAAAAATATTCCAGCAAGTTCATTAAAGCAGGAATGAGTTGTCCGAAATGAAACGTTGTCCTGTGGGTTCTTCAGTTGAAAACTAGATGGACTAGGAATAAAAAAGTTCGTGCTACTGGTGGTTTTGTCCTTGAGTCGGTCACGTGATGCTCACGCTAGTCTAAGCGTGCAGTCTTTCGGGCAACTCAGGCACATACACGTGGTAGAGAATGTTGGTTCTCTAAGTCCACAGCAGTGGTTCTCAGTGGGAAACAATTTGCCCTCTCTCCCACCAGGGGACATTTGGCAATGTCAGGAGACATTTTTGGTTGTCACAGCTATCTACTAGGTAGAGGCCAGGGATCATGCTAAATATCCTACAATGCCCAGGATAAATTCCCCCCAACCCCCGACAAAGAATTACCCAACCCAAAATGTCAATAGTGCCCGAGTTGAGAAACCAAGTCTACAGGTAATATGATTTCAAGGCCATATTAGTATCTTTGTAATATTAAAAAAAAAATAGTAAAATAAAACTTTAAGTATTAAATCACAGTCAAATCTTCTCACCTCCTCCAGGGCAGCCTTCTTAACCTTCCCAGCTAAATCAAACCCCAGCGTCCTGACCCTTTCCCTCAAAGATTGCACAATCGCAGCCTCATATTCACTCGTGTGATGATTTGAGTAATTTATCTACTTCTCCTGCAGATTAGAGAAAGATAACATTTTGGAATTCTGTTTATTTTACTGAACAGGGTAGCGTAAGCCTTTCCTACCACATTAAAACAAATCTTTGTAAATGTGTTTTATAAGTTTTTTTTCGCTCTGTGGATGAACCTTTAATTTACTTAACCAATCTCTATCATATATTTGAGATCTCTGTCTTTATTATAGATAACATTTCAGTGAACATCCTTGTTTATACAGCTCTGTCCAAATTTTGGATTTCTTTTTTAAGGCCTACCGCCTTGAGTCTTTCTGAATGAAATGCATACTGATGTTTCACAAATTCACAACGCTTCAAGAGCTTTTTTCAAATATCTTATTCCCTTTGTGGTCTCTTGTGCAAGAGCAGGGCCTCTGTAACATGAGTGATCAAGCTAAATGGGTCATCCCATAAACATGCTTATCAGGACGTTCACATATTGCGTAACTGGGCAGGAGAAATGTATAGATTTTCAAAAACAAGTCGAAGGTTCAATTGATTGAACAATTTTTCTGCTAGAAACACTTTCCATTTCATTCCCCTCCTTTTTTTTTTTTTTTAACAGTTCTGATGCATTTACTTAAAGATTTCTGTACTGGCGCCCAAAACCTTTCTTTATGTTTATTTTTTTATTTTATTTTTTTCCTAACCATTAGACCACCAGGGAAACTAAAACCTTTCTTAAAATTTTCTCTTGCTTTTTTTTTTTTTTCGTTATCTACCAGGCACGAATCCTGCCCCTGGCTCCCAAAAAAGTGCCTCTTGTGAACTCTGTCTTTGAAAAAATATTACTGAGAAGGCACTTCTTTAAATTTGCTGCAAGCGTTCTTTATTATAACAAAGCTTAAAGAGCTAAAAGCCCAGCACACTGGAACGTTTACTGTCATAAATATCTATCTGTCTTTGCAATATAAATTATAATTAAAAATAAACTTGTCAGAGAAGTCTACCCAACATACAAAAAGTGAGACAGTTAGAGCGAGGCAATTAAGAATGTTAATTGGCACAAAGAGAAAAGCAAAGGACGGTCATTGTTAAGATAACTGGTCTATAAACACCTAAATGGATTTTGTGAAGGGGAAGAAAGGATCATCTTTTGACCATGAAAGGGAATATAAAATGTCCTTTTCTTTGTTTTAATGTGTGGAGAGATTTTAACTTCTTTTCTCAGCTCAGACTTTCAAGTAAACAAATGACTGGGCCCTAGTCTGGTGCGGTAACAAAGGGAGACAAATGAGACATCGAAATGGAGGGAAGGAGGGAAAAGCCAGCGGGTGGGCAAGAGCAGAAGAAAAATGCTGGAGAAGAAAAATAAGGGAGAATGATAAATGTAGGGGAATAAAGAAGAAAACCGACAGAGAAGGAATAAACTCCTAGGAAACAGAGTCGCTTGACAACAAGAGTTATGCACAGAGAATAACAAGACAGTCGTCATTTAATTTTTCTCACCCTCCCTCCAGGTGATCCGAAAATTAATTTCTTAGCGAGCAGGGTCGGCCAACGCACTAGGACAGGCCCGGGTGTGGATCTTGCCTTTGTAATTTCCATCGGGGCTGTATAACCTCCCCCAAAGTCTCACCCTGTCTCTATGCCTTGATTTCTTCCCCAGTAAATGGGGAGGCAATCTCTGCTTGGGGCGCTGCTGCAAAAATCAGGAGTGATTTGTGTAAAGCCTCTGGCATAATGTAATCAATGTTTTGGAAACATCTATTATCATACAACTATTTCAGGTTACAGCAGAAATGTTTATCTAAGCTTTCTTGTAGTAGTAAGTAGATACACGACATCCACGATAGTTCTGGGGTCAGAGTTATTTTATGTACGT